>NKZP01001037.1:6721-28278 GCA_002370765.1 Metschnikowia similis
GAGGATTGATTGACCCACTGATGGCTGAGGATTGATTGACTCACTGATGGCTGAGGATTGATTGACTCACTGATGATTGACTGGTTGATTGACTCACTGACTCACTCACTGACTCACTCACTGGCTGACTGAATAATTTCACCGGAGGTGAGAAGTTCGCCCTTGAGAATACCTGGTCAACTCAAAAACTTTGGCTGATCGCATGGCATTCGAGGCCCGGTGTGCAATAATCAAGCACTTGCGCACACCTTCCATTGTACATGAATTAGTCCTTTCAGTGGTACGCGAGGATTTGCTGAGCCGTAGGCGATGTAGCAGTCGTGCGCTAGAGATGCTAGGTGTGAAAGGGTAGAAAGGCCTACCACTGTCCAACTCCCACCCTTTAGTCCCCACTCATGCCGCCGCACTAACACCACTGCCAACACCGGATCTTGTAACACCACCGGATTTTGGACCATCACAAAAAGGATGTGTATGAGAAGACAAATGCCATGGTGTGCGCCGACCAAACGCCCAAAGGTGACATCATCATCGCCGGTTGAATAGGCATTAAGAGGCCCAGTCTTGTGCATGTGCCGTGTTATCCGTAGCGGCCATGTGGATGCTTGGACACAGCGTCAAAGCGCCCAAGGGAATTTTGTTGTACCACGATGTCGCCTCCAGAAAAGCAGGAGGAGAAAAGATCCTTTGAGATTACTTCTGGTCACGACTGGATGTACAACCGGTCATATTCGGTCATTCGGTCATATTCGGATCGCCTCAAACGGAGATCGCCTGACGGAAAGGATCATGGGGTCAACGAGTGGTATGCAAGAGCCAGCTTTTCATTTATCTCCTGGAGGCAACACCGGCATAAGTTGTTTTCGAAATCCAACACCTCATTTCCACAATTTTCTTCCCTCAGATACGCAGGTGTGACCAACAGGTTATGAAGAGTTCAATAGTTGCGATCTTTGGGATATTCAAGGCATTTCCATTATCAACCGTTTCTGTAGGACAATTCCATGTGACATCCGATAACACTAGGAAGTACCCGCTGGGGGAAGGGATGATTTCAGCGACGATCAACCTCAAGTAAAAGTAGTGTTGGATGGATAAATTCGACTATTGGCGAGAAGTATACCTGTGGGCTGTGCTGGTATCAAGCTGCCCTTTGATTTTATACTGGATCAGCATTCTTTTCATGGTCCACTTCTTCATCATGTTCCCTAGTTGATCATGGATCCACTCGTAGATCATGAATCTTCTGATTCTTCATGAAATATCCAATAATATAACCGAGACTTTTGCTGCGGGTGGCCTCAGATGCCCAATGCGTTGAATGCCACTCTAAGTGACATTTCAAGGGGCACGCCATTCAAAGGGGTATGGCCGACGGATCCTAATACTAGAATCATGTGTCCTGGGACATGAATCTGTATTTTCCCCAGGTTATAGTCTTGACGGCTTGTCAATTTTCAAATGGCTTCCAGGAAAGACACTGTTGCCTCCTGAGCTTATTCATGTAGGAACACTCTCACTCAGATATAATAAGTGCAGGTTAGTTGTGTGCTTCAATTGTAGCTTATCGTATATTACGATCTCACAAAGGTGCCCAAGCAATGGGGTTCTTGCTTTTTCAATTGGGGAATCCGTATTTGACTGTAGACCTCTCTGGAAATCCCATTTCTATTGTTGGGTCCAATATTGTAAGCTCTCCTACCCGGAGCAGCCGCATATCTTGGTGTCCATCTGGGGTCTATCCGCATATTGATTGTCCGGTATTCCGCCGGTATCATTTTGTCCTGGTACAGTTTCAACCTGCTCCATGAGAGGACACATTTGCATCATTCTTGTAACCACTGATACGAGCTAGTAAGAAACATGGATAAACTCATATCCAACATTGTGGTGCACCCTTTTATCAAGTATCTTCTTCTCTGGGTGCTTCGATGTGGAAAGATCCTCTTGGCCATGGGTCTTCCTATACGGGACATTGAGACTAATGTTGCTGATTTCACATTCTGTTTACATACAAAAACAGGGCGGGAAGCCTCCCTTTTATATTCCATCCCGGAGGCCGTGCGGGGGGCACAAAGAGCTGCAAAAAGACGCTGCATAGCGGGTGAAACACTATCTGCATACAATCGAGTTTCAGCCGTACCGCGTGCCCGGAAAAGCATGGACACCGCTCATCATGCCTCAGCTGCGCATCTCAAACCCGCGGCCTGCACATCGCGCGGGGCTGCATCCCCGACGGCGCCCAATGCTCGCATCACTCGGTTCCCCATTTCGCACACACGGTTCCCCATTTCGCACACTCGGTTCCCCATTTCGCACACACGGTTCCCCATTTTGCACCCACGCGCCGCGCAACATGGACATATTTATATATGCCTATGTGCTTGTCACTTGGTCTTCCAGGTCCCTGCCGCAGCGCAGACTAGACGGGTGAAGTCTTTGAGTATTCTCACCAGTTGTTCCATCTTTTAGTCTGACGAGCGGATAATAACACCAGTGGTGGCATTGCCAGGGTCTTTAGCACCGTGACTGCTTAAAGACGCATTTGTTGTAACCGGCCACGCCATGTCCGCTTGCAGGAACCACCGAGTACTTGAGAGCACGTGACTCATTGATCCCTGACGAATCTGCTTCGGAAGGCAGGCGGTGTCCATCGTTGCACCATATGCAGTGCTCGCTCTGTAAAAATTGGCTTCGAAGTCGTATATCCCGTCGCTCCGGTTTGCAATACTAATTCCAGGGGAATGAGCTCTGGCGGCCTTTGGAGATACGTTGTGGTATTCGATAAGGACGGATAAAGATCTGTGCCACGCTGCACGTGTTGAAGGTTCAGTGCTAGGAGTAACACGTGGAGAATTCTTGTGGTGGAATTGTTGGTTCTTTTCCATGCTCCGCTTGCATGGAGGAGCTTGCATGGAGGAGCTTGCATGGAGGAGCTTGCATGGAGGAGCTTGCATGGAAGTATTGAATGTGGTCAGCCGATCGGTGGTGCCTTCTTTTGTAATGAGCGGGCCTTAACAGCAGCCCTGCGTTGGCCTTCAAATCGCAGCCAATGAATCAAGGATGGGTGGTCACAAGAAAAGCCGCTGCGTCAGCCTGTGAAATGCGTAACCAATCGACTGACATTTCCCACGATACGAATCACTTGACATCCAACGATTAGCCACTTCAAGTTCACCTGAAAACACCTCACCAGCTCCACTTCTTACTCCCGAGGTCTCTTTCTTCCAATGCCGTAATGCAATCTCAAATACTTTCCCTGGACTTGCGAGTTGTTTGTATGGCCCGAAGAAGCGACTCGAAGCCCTCCCGACTGTACAGCCATTCAGATGGATGATCGCAGTATGGCGTCGCTTGAGGAACTTTTTCTGTTGTCTCCTGGAGTGTGGCTTAGGTCGCCGTTGCATCACCACGAGACCAAGCCTCCTCACAGGTCTGTTTCGTCACTGATATCCAACGCACACACTCCGACTTGTTAATTCAAACAGCATCCGCGCTGCTATGATTGGCATCGAGTTGTCCGGCCGATCTCAACGAAAACACCGGCTGTTCAAAGGCTGTTCGCTCAAAGAGCCCTGATCATGGACATTTCGACCACCCATCATTTGTCGTGTGCATGCAAATCGTTTGGTACAACTCCTGCACCCGTTTTCGACAATCATCCAAAAGGTCCAACTCCCTCGGTCTGTTCAGTAACAATACTGCCAACTCAAGCTAATCGTCAATTAATCGCCAATGGGGGTTGTCAAAGGAATGAAGGCAGAAATCATCCGTGGTGGACCGCGTTCACTGAAGAATGGATCATGCTATCCGGTTCTCCATACCACCCTGAAACACTTGTGTCGGAAGGATACCGCTTGACTCAGCTAGATTCTTTGCATCCGGAACGTATATCCTTGCCGCATGCTTCTGCGCCCCTCTCCCTAGGTAAGGCGACTGGCACTGAACCTGGGGCCAGCTCCAGGACTCGGCATCTTAGCATGCACCAATATCAACAGCAATCACTGGTGTTGGAGGGGACGTTGAAGGCCTTGCCATTAGTCGAAAGTACGACGAAAGTCAAAAATTCTCTGGCAACCAAATGATCATTTTCACCGCTTCGAGAACTGCTAAAGCCAAAGCTTTATTGGTCGCTTCGAATCAAGCAAATATGTTGTTTTCGCTTGAAGCGTTTGAAGCATGCTTTCCGCGAGCCTCTTTGATGAGACGAATGGAAAACATTGATAGCTGCTCGACTCGCGGAGCATTGCAAATCCACAATTGGTCCAGTGCGGATTCTCCCCGTTAGAAAGTGATTCTCTGTGAAGTATTGCTTCAGAACTCCGTCTGGCTTGGAAGATTCAACCGCTTGATCCAGAAGCCTCGTGTCCCACTATACGCGGTATGTAGAGGCCATACCACATGTATTGATCAACAATCGTTACGAGATCGTCCGATTCTCAAAAGCATGTCTTCAGGTCCACAGACCCGTGAATCACATGAAAGGAATGAGTAGCCCTCGTTTGCGCTATGCTTATCCTGAGTCTATGACTAACTGAGGTGTGGGCCTTCACAGTTGCAACCACAGTTTCAGGGCGGACCCCCACAATTGCAGCCGTTGAGGAATGATGTCAAGAGAACTGCTCAATCAAAGGATGAAGGAGAATCATCGTCAAGGCAACCACTCTTCGAATAAGTTTCAGACATTTCGAATACAGACGAATAAGCGTACCCTAGCCGTCCGCTCAGTAAAGGTGGGAAGGGACATATTTCCCGGACTCACACACTATGCTTGTTGCATCGCATGTAGTCTGGAGACTTCGGCAGTTTCGTTGATCCCACGTGGCACTGGGCTTTGGTCCACCTTTGAAGGCCACAGCAGAGGAATTGGTAGCAAAAAAGCTTCGTAGCTTAACTAAGCCACTGACTGATGTAGGGTGTGAAATTTCGCCAGTAAAGTGAGGCATGGCGCTTTTCGATGGATTCTTGACCGAGTGTATCTTGACCAATTGCATTCTTGACTCATTGTTTGTTGCTCTGATTCTATTGTTGACACTCTTGAAGTGAAACATGTCAGTCAACAGCCTGCATGATTTGTCCATCCAGGATTGCTCAAGAGGCACAAACGACTTCGCATGGTGATGTTGCTGGATAGGTCCAGTTGACCCGGACTCCCTAGTCTGTAGCAGAAGCGGAATCGGGAGACATTTTGTTCTGCTTGTTGACCCGGACTCCCTAATCTGTAGCAGAAGCGGAATCGGGAGACATTTTGTTCTGCTTGGAGGATCGACCCTTCGGACTCTCCTTTTGCACACCTGGAGCCAAGGAAATTTGGCCGCCTTCAATTGCCTGATTCATCCAGACCCAATGATCCCCAGCCAAGCAGAAGGCAAAAACAATGATTTCAAGCCCACATTGTACAATGAACTTCTAGTGGCCCTCCGACTGTACCCGCATCTTGCCGACTTTCGGCCCATGATTCCGTATCTTAAAGACGCTGGAACATGTACATCAGCGAGCAAAGGTGTCGGGGTCACGGGCTTTATATGTGGCTTTTCCCAAACTGCACGCTTTTGCAACCACAAGTCACGCCAATATCACACGCGACACCGCAGCTGGCCCAACAACCTTAACTCCCACCCAAAGTACCTCGGCTAATCCAACCGTTGGGTCTGCACACGCGTGACCACGACTCAAGGGGCTATTGAAACACAAGGTGTTGATGAGGTTGCCCAAGTTGGACACCTGAATCCACAAAGGATCAAATGGCAGTCAGAAGGCTGGGAGAGCCCAGGTAGTAGCATCCGACGTATAAAAAGGAACCTCTGCGATGCATCGCGAGAAGTAATCGACAATCGTGAGGAAGAAGCGCCATTGGTCATAGCCGGGTGGGGTGTCGATAGGACCACAAATTGCAATATCAGACGAGGACCAGTGCCAAGATACCGATGGTACTTTCCAGGATAATGGTTGGTCATTTCTGTTAGAACACACGCCGCCCAATCAGATGATTTGATATGATTAACGGGACGATCGATGGCTGAGAGCATTAAATGCTTGAGCACCAGAATGAATTTATCATGACAATCCCTCGGTTCCAGAAGGAATCAATGTGGTGGGCATGACGTCAGTAACTCCCATAGCACATTTAGTGGACCAACCACATCAAAGTTGTCTATCTTTGTATAATGATGGGATGACAAATGGGAAGATTTTGATGGCTTCGGGACATAATTCACCAGAGGTTCCCGAGGACCAGGCACTTACCCTGAAACGAAGAGAGACTTTAGGCAAGTCGAGAATGGAACAACCTTGAAGCAGAATTAGACCTTGCATAAGGTCAAGTGATGTTATTTGTGAAACGGAGAGTAACAAACCAGATCCTTGGCCAGCCAAGGCGATCCGTTCACCGCTTCAAATTGGGACGTTTCTGGCAGACATGAAATTGCGTTTAAAGATCGGTCAGAAACAAGATGTGCGGTGAGGCCACAATCCAAAAGTGACCTACTCCCAAAGTACCCATCAGGATTCAAAAGGGTTTGGCCATGTGGTTTGGTAGCCGCGCTGTTAAACTTGGATTTGGTACAGAGCCTGCGGACATTTTAGGCCTTCGATCGATTCAGCGAATAGCAATTGGACTGATTGTGGCGGTCATGGTTTAGCCACATTGCATTTGCCACTGCCATGGTCTTTCCCGCGCTTATTCTTGCTGAAGTGACACTTGCTGTTCTTTTGTTTGTTGGTAGTTTTCAGTTTTCCTTCTATGACAACCCAAGCATCGAGACCTGCTTAGAAGTCTGATATAGCTTGTTGGATGTTTTGTGGGCTTTCCTCAAGCTCAAGCTGACAAAATCTTCCAACACAGTTTGGAGTATAGGAATCGACAAGAGGCATACGTCTCCCTCAGAGACTTGAATACAAAGTTTGTGGAGCTTTGCACCACGAATGAAATCATCATGAGACCAGAAGAAGTCACCGTTGGTAGAATTTCACGATCTTCAGTGCTCCTATTGAGTAAGAGCCTGTCAAATTTACCATGCACCGAACCCAGTGTCTGATCAATCCGTTGAACTGTGAATCGAGGGACTTTTGGAGCTTATCAATCTTCACGAAAACCGTCTGGGGTCGAGTTAGCCTAAATCAGGTGGTGTGGTGACATTTCGAGACGTCTTCCGCAATTGAGTAATACATCTCGAGGTATAGATGCCCATGGCGGATGACAATTTCGTTGCAGGGATCGACTTGTGGTCGCTGAGGGCCATAGCCTCTAGAGAAGATAATTCCATAAGCTTCCATGTATGATGCAGAGTTGGATATCCTCTCTACATGGTAGCCGTTAGAGACCACCAGCTGCATTATGGCAGCGCCGAGCCCAGGCCAAAGAACCGCCCTGATAAAACTGAAGTTGTTGTTTCGGTTCCGTCTTTGTTGTTGGCTCCCTGGTGTCACTGGGCTGCACCCGAATCAGCTCAAAGCACTGGAGTACCAAAAGGAGGCCTTTTATTTCCACTGGACAGAAGGTTTCAAGCTGTGGCCTCGAATAGGCTATGGATATACGGAGATGTGAGGTTTAAGGGATGCTGCGTTGGGGCGGCGGGATGGTTTCCTTCCCCCCTGGTCCTGCACACAAAGCATCCCTGGCCGCATCCACCTCTTCCTTCTTGACTCCATACATGTTGACACTCGCTAACACCACTCGTAGCATCAATTGGATATGGGGTTCCAGGTGTGAGGGTTCCAGGTGAGGGTTCCAGGTGAGGGTTCCAAGTGAGGGTTCCGTGGCGCCATAGTGCGCGGCCCCTGGTGTACCGGTGTGGCGGTGCACGGGTGTGGCGGTGCACGGGTCCGGCGCTGATGGCGTGCGTCTCCACATCACCAGCGATGACCCAATGAGCTCCTTGAAGCGTGCGTTGGAGCGAGTAATCAGGGTCGTGCAACACCCCCGAGCTCCCAGGCTTGCTCGGCCGCAACGCAGTCATGATGGCGCCGCGGTCTCGGGGCGCCCCCCGCCAAAGACTCGGCAGGTGCGGCGGAGGGGGCTTCCGCATCGGGAGCACCTCCGAATAAAAGCCCAGGTGGGGAATCTCCAGCGCAAGACGTTTCGGCAGTTCCTTGATCCGTTGGAGATCCCGCAGTTGAAGATCTACGACGACAATGTCGCGCCCTACGACGTCGGGCGGGCGGAACAGAACCTCCGCCTACGGCGCAGCCCCAAGCCCACCGACATATTCATCAACTTCCTCAACGAGAAGGTGGCATTCAAGAAAATGGTGCAGTGGCTCGTGGACTTGACGCCGGGGTCGTTGAAGGGCGACCATGTCGTGCACAATGTCGCCACCCTCCAGAGTGTCTTGGCGGACGAGGAGGCCCAGTTCGCCGCGACACGCTACGCCCACACCCCGCGCTACCACTTCCACGAGCTCCCGCCCATTCCAGACCCCCTCACTCCGGACAGTTTCCTGGAGTACATCTACTTCCTCACGCACTGCCAGATCCTCTACCGGAACTCCGGGTCGCTCCGGTCCGGCATTGTGCCCGACATTTTGTTGCACACGCACCGGCTCGACAATGTCGCGTTCCGCAAATGTCGTTCCGCCGACACCTACAACTACCTCATCAAGTACTTTGGTCACGACAAGTTCCAGGTGTCGTTCGCCAAGGAACTCCTCTTGGTGATGATCAAGGACGGTCACGTGCCCAACGTCGACACCATCAACACGCTCATCAAAATCTGCAAGCGCCATTCGGTGCGCCGTGCCGTCACCCTGTCATTTTCCCTGGTGCTCAAGTACTTGCAACTCGCCAAGAAGTTCGACGTTGCCTTGAACTTGTCCACGTGGAACCGCGTGTACGATTGCATCCAGAATGTCTTGTTGAAGGAGCAGTTTGTCAACAAAATATGCGCGGAAAGAGTGCCAGTGCTGGCCAATTTGGCCGTGCGCATCATAGAGGACTATTCGGCCAGCACCAGCCGCACACAGGAATTGGTGGACTTTGTTGAGAACGAGATTGGCTGGGCCGCTTGGCGGGGCGACTCCCGCGTGTGCAATAAGGTGTTGCAGCACCGATTGCGGCATGCGAGCGGCCCGCGCGAGGTGGGCGAGGTTTTCGCCCGCATGCTTCCGCACCTCCAAGACGACGTGGTGACGGTCAAAGCCGCGGTGGATGCCATGGAAGCCAATGCCGCGGTCTCCGACAAAGAGGCCATGATGCTCGGGGTCTTCTTGCGGCTTCTGGGCGGCGAGACGCCTCCTGAGACGCTAGGGAAGGTGATTGCCGCCATGTGCAGGACCGCAGGGCGGTACGACGTGCGCGCCGTGTGCAGCATGGTGCGTGGCTTAATCCACGACGCTTGCATTGCGTACCAGCTACCGGAAGAATATTTGGAGTACGAGGACGTGCCCGCGGCTGGGAAGAAGGCCCGCCGGGGGTCCCAGCGGGTGTCCCAGGGGGTTTCCCAGCGGGTATCTCGCCGCTCAGTCAGTCCTAACCGTGGCTTGTCTATCCCGATACATCGGCTTGCCGAGCTGTACCGAATCATCAAGAGGCTTACGCGAAACAGCCTCAACGACTTGGAGGCCGCGGTGTTGTACGCCAACAAGACTCTGCAGGACCCCATTCCCATGCCGCATGAAAAGCTCAGTGCCGCCGAGGCCGAGGCCTGGGAGGAACTCAAGAAGAGGGCTCGGTCGCCTGGCTTCTGGGACAGGCCCTGCGCGACGCTCGGCCTCACGCAAGCTGCGCGGCAGACGCCGGCCGCAATGGTGCATGCATACCGCGCAGCCAACTATGCAAGCATGAGCATGAGCCACACGGGCAGCTTGCTTGAAAAGTTGCGTAGCGGGCCGCAGCAGCACTTGATGCAAGAGTTGCGCCGTCGCAAAATTATAGACTCCAGCCAGAATTTTTGACCCTCTTGCCTGTCATCTTTCACTACTCGGATTTTCTGCATCAATATGCATGGTAGGCTCATCTATCCTGGTTTGGAAGTTGACGTGGGTTTCGAGCTTCTTCCTAGGGCTGACTTGAAACCTGACCGTCATGTGGTGCCCTTGTAAATAGCTTTAGATACAGTAAAAGTACAAAGCAAACTAGGGAGCAAAGTGAGTAAGCAAAATAGGGAAGCCAACGAGAAATCAACATGAGCTAAAAAGGTAAAAAATACCTCCTTGTTACCCCTTTCAGAGTTGCACTGTCCATCAGGAGCTGAGGGTCAACACGTGACATGAAATACCCCGCCTTGATGCTTCAAAAGAAAGTAATACATCTGAACTGGGAGAAGTAACAAGTTTGGGAAACGGTTCCCGATTGGAAACCGAGAGGATGGATCTGCGGTGCGTCCAGGTCTTGCACATAGAGGGCGTGATTTCGCGCTCGTGCAGGACATCCCTTCCCCTGTGTATATAAAGGGGAGGGATTCCCCCATGGATTTGCAACACGTTTCTCATCTGTTTCTGGCCATACTTGCCATGCTATAAAATCAATGAGAGGGCAGTGTCTATTTTGAACAACATTTTGCGGTGCGGTGAGTGTTAACAAGTGAATGAGAGTTAACCAATTGAAATCGTGACACCATGGGTGTTCAGGGAGACAAAATTGCCCCACTGTGTCACGTCACCTCGCTCTTGGGTGGCAGTGAGTGACTGTGTCTTTCAATATTATGGCCGGCGCCTAGCCCATGATAGATGAGGTAGCTGAATATTCGGTGCCATTTTTCCCGAAATGCCACGGGGCTGTCGGACCACAGAATGAAATCAAATTGAATTTCGATGAGTCTCTTCAGAAATGAGAACTAAGTGGAAAAGATCCGCAAAAAACTTAAGTTTGATGATTTTGTCTGCTGCTGGGGATCTTTAAATTGACAATTTCAAATAGTCCTGCTTCCCGTCAACAGACAAGGTTGTCATGAGTGAGTTGAGTTTGAATCGTGGCTTGATAGATGGCTACATGAGCAAAAGGCCACGGGAAAGACGACTTAAGATGTATTGACATAGAGCGTGTCTTCATGATTCGAGTCTACCATGGATCTGCTACAGACGGTATGATACTGAAGATACATGGAGGAGAGCATAACGGCCAAACTACAACGTCTAGTGGATGTGTTAAAATGATTCAGGTTACACAACTCAGTATAATTGGAGAACAGCTGGTGGATTCAATTTTTCTGGACTTCCATATTCATCTGATTATACTCGGAAAATATGAGGCTTTCTCCCAGTGATCAGGTAGTGTGCTGGGTTGCACAGACCATGATCTCACGGTGTGACCTGCTCATATTTAATATTGCTTCAACAAAACTGAAGCTTCGAATTAGGGGTTCACAAGCTAATTCACGGATACCTCGGCTCACCACCCCCAGCTGCTTCGTTTCCTCCTTCACTGACCGTTTCCGGCACTTGAATAAGGAGCCCCGGTCTGAGCCAATTTATTATTGCTGATCCCCTACCTTATTGAAACTCCGCCTTGCCAGAAGATACCTTGCTGGTTTTTAGAAAGTCTGGTACTGTTTCCGAGGACCTAGTTCCGATGCGACTTCGAGATTGTGTCGCGCACGGACGACAAGTCTGTGTACACCAAAAGGTCAATTTCAACCAAAGCCAGCTGGTTTGACATAGATCACCCAGCAAATACAGATGTCGCTGAATTCTTAACGTGTGAAGGGGAGCTGGAATGTCAATACTGCACACACTATGTGTACATGCAGGAGTACCTCTAGTCGTGCGAGGAGGTTTCAACCCACAGACCTTCAGTTCTTCCTGGGGCCAAGTGATCGTACCAATACACCATGCCCAGTCCACTCCCACCTTATGCGACCAAAGCGGCAGAGACTGCAGACTACCGATGCTCCGGCTGCGCCGAATGGAATCGCCGGTTTGACGATATAGAGGCGACGATCGAGAAGAAACTACAGTTACATGAGCGTCAGCTAGCAAGTTTGAGGGATAATCATGGGACTGCACATAAGAGCAACACCAAACGCGTTGACGAAATTGAATACCTCATGTCTCATCTTGTAAAACTGCAAGCTGACATGACATATGTTCTCGAACTCCTCCTGAAACCCAAAATAAATGTGTCACAGTTAAGACCAGAGCTGCAAGCACATGCCGAGAAATTCAGGGAACACTGCGAGAAATACAAGCCTCTTGGTATCGACACAGAGGATAGGCGCGACGCAAATTCCAAGATACTGCCATGTGTTCAGGCATCCGAAAAGTTGCCCCTGGACACAAGCGAAGGGTGTAAAGTGGCCAGTGAGCAGGTGCGTGAAAATTTTCACGACCAAGCCGTTGATGATAAGAACTCTACGAAACAAGCAAAACCAACGGAACTGAAACCCTCGGGACTCAAGCCCGATATCAATGCTCAACAGACACATATGGAAGACTCGAAGTCTTTGAACCAAAACCACCAGCGTAACGTGGAAAACACTTCGGGCCAAGAAGCCCGTGAAACGCAGGAGGCACCTGCTCTTGACACTGACGCCACGGACGATTATTGGTTTTTTGGCGAAGACCCCGCCCAGCTCGACTTGTTAGACCCAGAATTCAAGAGAGCTTTCTTGAAGAGCTTAGACAGTGACCCAGTCGAGTACGGGGAATTTCCTGTTGACGAAATAAAGCATTACGTGGACATGCTTATCATCAAGCTCGATTGGTTCGGATACATCGACACGGTAATCAACAGAGATTTAACCTCGATCACTCGGTTCCTTTTGAAGGAATTGCTGAAGTCGAAAATGCTCAAGAGAGTACTTGTATCCTGGGAACCGGAGACATTCCAGACGTACTTTCCGAGAGACAAATATGTGCCATATTATCATGCAGGGCATGCAAGAATTGTCAGAAAAATCAAAAAGAGGCTCCCGGTCTTGGAGAAAGTCCCCGGGGTAAATAATGAATGTCTAATGACTCTCGGCGAAGTATTGTCAGCCATGATTCAGGGAGTCCGTGAGGGAAATAAAGACATATTCGATCGTGCTCTGGTGCGGGCGTCGACCATTGACCTTCTTGTTGACACTTGGAAAGGAACGAGCGAACTCGGGGTAACCGTGATCAAAAATGCCATCCTATACTATAACTCCGACTTCCCTGACTGGAAGAGGTTAGTCGACCCGGCATCTTTGTACCATAGACTCTTGATGTCATATGAACCGCAGGGAACAGAAGCAGTGAAGCTCTGGGCGCAATACTCCCTCACTCCCAAGACATCAGATGACGAACTCCTCAAAGTCATCAAATCCAGTCTCGTACCGAGAATGCGCCAATTGGGAACGGCGCGCTTGCAAGGACGAGCCGTTGCCCCGAGGCCAGAAGTCTATGCAGAGTACACCAGGATCATGGATGAAAATGACTGTCACGAAGCATTCTACGCAGTATCACGGAGCCAGACCTCAAAGCCTTTACAGGGTCGTACACTTACAAGAAATGAAGCCGGTGCGACAGAGTCGAGAAGTACGTTTAAGGAGCGGAGTTTGGCCGGGGATAAACTTGCAGTCATGGTTATTCGACGCGTCAAGAACATGGGATCATGCTGGAATTGCTTTGATACGGACCACGCCACCAAGCACTGCCCCATGCTCTCAGGTGCAAATTCTGACATAGCAGCATGGATCATGCCAGACTACACGAAAGTCACCAAGCTCAAGAGATCCAAACTGCAGGAGAAAATGTGCCGGCTTTGGAACAAGTGGGCTCAATGAAGGAGATGTTCTGAACGGGCTTAGAGAAGACGATGGGTTTTTTGGCCCCTGGACAAGCATGTCGCAGGAGAAAAAAGCCAACGCTCATGATTAGCAAGAAGCGATATCGGCCAAGGACGAGCTCACCCACAATGAACACCTGAAAGAGTGTACATGGATGGCTGGGCCGCGGTTTCCGTGACCGACAACAAGGACCCATGACATCGGAAGTCACATGTGGACAGAAGTTGTGTTAATTTCCAACTTGTAATTCAGTATATTGAATATACAGGGACATGTAACTTTGTATCATACAAGACCGCCGAGCAAGGTTTTCCGCGGTGGGAGTGCTTTTATATGACACTTGTAAATTGGATAATTCCTGTTCTGCATTATACATGGGTGTGTCTGGAGGACCGTAGAGTAACCACGGACTAATGTGGTGATCCATGTTCGAATAACACAGCCATGGTATCATGAAGACAATATAGCGCGCTCAGTCTGCCTGTCAATATACAGTTAGATCCAACATGGGTAGCGCACTACCCATGGATACACTATTTGTTGAACTATGGAGTGCGAACTGGCAGGTATACGCGACAGCCAAGAGACGAACATAGTTCACTATGCAGGATGCAGATGAAACTAGTTGTATACAGTCTCAGATGCAATGTCAGACCCCGAAAGTACTTACTCGAGGTAAGTATACGCTTGGACCCAGTTCGTATGAACGAAAGCCAGAAAGGGGGGACTAGACGAGGCATGTACACTCAAGTGTCTAGGCACTAAGTGCAAGTCTTGCATCTGAAGGCATCGGGAATTAGACGAGAAATGGTCAAGACCCGAATACTTAAGGAGAAGGGTTCCTCCTTAGTGTAAAGATAGATAACAGTTATCAATACTCTGATTAGATAGAAAAGACAAAATCAAACAAAAGATGACTGAGGTGTCAACTAGAGATGAATACTTCAAGGAACTATTAGAGCATCGTGTCACGTGCATCCCGAGCTTCTTGGATGTATATGGTCGCGCTCAACACTATTGGTCTGCGACGTGTGGTTGCAAGGGGAAACCATTGATTATCCACGTCGCATTTCAATTGTGGATCTTCGAGAGAGTGTCCAACTCCGGCCGCCTACTTTCGTTAGAAGGTCGTGGCCTCCTCGACGCCGTCTCGCCGCAGATCCCCTTTCCGGTCAAACCAGCCTGATCGGGACCTCTTACGAGAGCCACCTTGCTGGCCGGCCCTTTCCGTATAAGGAATGCAAGCAAGCTAAAGGCGCTGGATCGGGCTGCTAAAGGCGCTGGCTTGGCTGATAAAGGCGCTGGCTTGGGCTGTTATTCCCAGTCACACAGTAATTGGCAAGGGGCACGTCTCCCTCAGAGGCTTTAACATAAAGCTCGTGAAACTGATGACCACGAAGGTTGTTATTCATAGCGATGCCAGAGGTGATCAATTCGGGGAAAACCTGACCATAAACCATACTTTTGTTAAGAAGGATTGTTCATAGGTATCAGGAATCTCAACCCAGCGGTTGATCATTTTATCCAACTGTGCATCGATAATTTCTGGAGTTTACTATTCTTTTCGGAAGGACCATCGTTTGTCCACGAAAGCCGTGTGGGGTGGAGGTAGCATAAATACGATGACTTGTGGGCTGTTTTGAGAAGTGACGCACAGAACATAGTATAGTTCAGGGGTAGAAATCCCCGTGTCTGTAGTCAAGTTGGTTGGAATTATCGACTTGTAGTCGTTGTTGCTCATAACCTGTCAAGAGGACAATTCCTGTACATGGGTGTATCAGGAGGACATAGAGTAACCACGGACTAATGGTGTGACCAGCCAGCGCCTTCGGGGGTGGACAGTTTTCTATATAAGATCCGATGATCCCACTTGTTTTAGGCGGTGATTGTGGTTCTATACGTCTTTGGTGCTCATAGCTAGAATCAGGAAGAGCTTGGCCCACACTCAAAGTCTTAACAGAGACCAATAGCCCATTTGAATCATGCATTGATAATCTAAACTTGGAGTGGGTGGTTGTGGCCGAAGCTTGAAGCCTCAAGACGAGTGGCCGGCTTTTCGTGATCTCCACCGCTGTGGTGCACCACATTTGGCATGCTTTGCTGGGACTGCGGAGCACGATGAACTGGCTAAATGTGCAGAGTGAAAGACTACCCGTGGCAGCCCCACTTCTCAATGGCATGTTTAGTCTCGTGCTTTATCCTAAACCCTCAGGGACTATTAGCGGAGTAGTCAAGTCCACCCCCCGCTGGGTGAGTTAAAAGAAAAATCAGGTGTTTATATAATAATTAATAAAGTAACTAAAAATTATTATATAGGTTCAGGTGAAACAAATAATTTAAATACGTTATTTAGAAATAATTTAATAAATAAAAAAGAAAATAAAATAATAAAATCATCTATTAATAAATATGGTTTAAATAATTTTATTTTTGGTATTTCGCATATAGTCTCTGAGATATCTTTATATAAGTAAAATTATATGGATAGTTATCTGCTAATTATTTTAAGATATAAAATGTAAATTTCTTATAAATATCCGGGAGGATATATGGCCCCGCGAAGCGGGGCATTAATGTTTATAAAGATAAGAAAATATCTTAATTTAATATTATAACTTTATCTCCCGCCCATAGGGCGGTCATGTAAGATAAGAGTAATTAAAAATATATATAATGCCTAAGAATAATAGGCTAGGTATATGAAATTATATATATAAATTTTTAGCCTATAGCGAAATTTAAATAATAAATTAAAGGAAACCGTTTATTTATAATGTTATATTTTTTTTTTAATGGCCTTATATATAAGTCAGCTTTCTTTCGAAATAAGTTAAATAACTTTATATTTTACATTACATAAAATCATTAGCTTTTTATATTTATCCTTTACCTTCTACACTNGTAGCTTTTTATACTTATCCTTTACCTTCTACACTATATAATAATTTCTATTAAATAAAGCCCGCCCACCTTATAAAATTTGGTATAAAAACTAAATTAATAAAAAATGAATATATATATAGAATATTTATAAGTAATAAAGAAATAAATAAAATAATAAAAGAAATCGAACCTGTTAGGCTCCCCATGGGTAGTGTACTACCCATAGACACTCAATTTTTCTGCGATGCACGGCTAGACGTGGTATGACGTCAGACCTCGCCTCCATGCTCGGTCCAGACCCCTAGGGCACCCTTCTCCCGAGATCTAGACTGATAAGCCCTTATCTCAGTAAGCCTTATCAGTCAGCCACTCGGCACGACTCGCCCGATAAAGTCCTTATCTCCCGATAACGGCCCGAATACGTGGTGCAGTCGCTGCCGGCTTCTATATGACTCGGATGTGTCCCCTTTGTTTCACGGATCATCAACAATATACTTCCTTCTCTTAGTCTTACATCTATAGAACCTGACAGAACCCTATTTTATAAATAAATATCTATATAAAATTAAATTTTACCCTTTTTTGGGCAACTTGATCCAGACGTAAAATGACCCGGCACTATCTTTGAACGACGTCACCATGCCCGAGCAGCCTGCTTTTCGGCCTTCTTCCTCATGTCCACCTCTCTCATTCTTAAGATCTCTGGGTGGTCCTGGACCAATTTTCGGTCAGCCGCAAACTGTCTCTCCTTGCTGCCTCTCATTCTGTTCTTGTAGAAAGCCTTCTCTCTTCAATGTGATTTCCTCAATTCTGGACATGGCCTTCATGTGGTGGCCACTAGCTCTCTGTTGTATCTGACCGGGACGTTGCTCTTGAATACATCTTCTCTTGAGTACTTGACGTTAAAACAACTACAAAAGAACATACCATTAATACATTCATATTAATGTAGCAGAGGTGGACTTAATGCCACCAGGGATATTCAGGAATCCCGAATTGCGCAAGACACCAAGTTTGGACTCCGGAATATCACAACTCTCGAAATAATATTCGTTGTCGAGGAATCGAACTTGGGAATATTCAAACAAACGAAACACCTTGCAATTCACGTTCGTCATCCTGTAGCAACTTGAACTCTCAACGTACACACTGTTGTCTTTCCAGACATGTCATAACTCAGTGCGGAACTTCCTTTCCATAATGATATAATGCACTCGCAGTAGAGCATTCTTCGCATGCTCCATATCCTTCGTAACACATCTCGAGGGATCTTTTTTTCATAATATCACTCTCTTTCGCGATAAATGTCACTCGAACTCTTAAGCCCTCTAGAGATTTTCCAACCATGCTGCCTCCCGCTGCCTTCCAAGGATCCAACAAGCTCAGCTTTCACTCGCTGACGCTGCTCCGACCTTTGCAACTTTGACGGCCATGATTTTCAATCACTCTAAATGTCTTTGAGTACCGATGCTAGATTATTATCAGCGCAATGATTCAACATATCACTTGCCATCACCCTTTCGGTCACGAGTATCCATCCTGGGTTTGTAGTAAGTATGTGACTGTCATCTTCTCTTCACTCTTCTATGTACAGCGCGAGATAACTCATATACCACTACCGTTTCTTGTTAGTTTCACTCCACTTGAATTCCAGTTCACCTCAGTTATTCTTCAACTCCTCTTCTGTAAGTTCATGCCAATATACTTCATGTTTCTCAACATTCAGAACACACTCATTCCCTGTAGTTAAGGCATATGCCTCCAGATCTCAATTTTTTTCACAAACTCTTCAGAGTCTAGTAGCTCCTTCTTACTTATCTGGCATCACAGAAACTTCAACTTTCAACTTCAACGAGAATAAGAGCGAAAAAGGCCAAGGCTGTGGCACATGGAAGTCCAATGGCAACAACCACCGCCGCAATGCTTCCAATTCCAACAATCATAGAACCCCAGGTTGGGGTGTCATCAAAGATGCCTCCTAGAACCAGACCCACCAATACTCATGTATGATGGTGATGGAGAAATCCACAACTATCTGATACAATGTCTGAGGAATTATCCGATCTACAGATAGCAGCTCCCGCTGTTAATCAGCTCCCGCTGTATAATCAGCTCCCACTGTATAATCAGAATGTGCATTGTGAACAAGTGAAAATCCAAAGTTGTCTACCCTTGTATATTTATTGAACAGGGGCTCATAACCCGTGGAAGTTGGCAATTCGACTGCGACTCATAAATGAGCCCCAAAGATGGAGTAAGGGTCTGGCTTTTCCTGAATTGGGCGATTCTGGCCCTCAGCGGTACCATTCTGATATGAAGAATGGGTATTTGTGGACTTGTGCAGCTTCCTTTCCAAAGAAGTATGCGAATAAAGCGTCATTCCAGGCCATGGTCACATAAATACATTCATATTAATGTTATGTTCTTTTGTAGTTGTTTTAACGTCAAGTACGTAAGAGAAGATGTATTTGATGATCCCTAAAACAAGCGGGATCATCCAAACTTATAGGTGAAAAGTGGCCCGGGCCGCATGAGACGTGGTCCTGGTTGCACCACTTCAGCCGGCGTGGGGGCACGATGGCGCCGTAAAAAATTACATGACCCTGTTATCTGATATACTGAAACAGAGGCGGAAAATTAAGAGATTAGGAGTCAAATTTTCTACCGATTGAGAAGAGAAAGCCCAGGATCAGGATTAACTAGCTCACACGACAAGTTCTCATGGCCAATCAAGCCCTGAGATTTCATCATACAAGGGCTTTCGTGACGGATGTCACCGTCTCATTGAAGAAATACGGGAGTTGCCTGCATGAGAACACCAATTGTGGACGGCGACGAGAGCCATGACCACTGTCGGGAGAAGGGATAATCACCATGAGGGGGATCACACTCAAGTGCCGCTGGGCACAGTCGCTTACAGTTCGCGTAACTAGTACCAAGGACATAAATCAGGGTTGTCTTTGAGGGTGGGAGCATATACCCAGCAGCCACAGTTGTGAGAGGATTGGCGCAGTCGGAAAAATGGATTTGGCAGACCATGGAGCACGAAGACAAAGAAGGCATGGTCAGCTCAGTCGGAGTCAAAAATAGACTAGGAAGCACGAAGACAAAGAAGACATGGTCAGCTCAGTCGGAATCAAAAATAGACTAGGAAGCACGAAGACAAAGAAGACATGGTCAGCTCAGTCGGAGTCAAGCCTGCGGTCCGGCTCAGCCAGAATCAAAGACTCAGAACAAGGCAGATTCTCGGAAAATGGAGCCAACGCAAGGCCATGTATGACACAAAATTACATGACCCTGTATATCTGATATACTGACACAATGGCTGAAAATTAAGAGATCAAGAGTCAAATGCTCTACCGATTGGCAGAAGTGGGTTTTGGGACCCGGCGCTGGTGCCGTTTCGTCGAGAACCACGGAGATAGGCGGCCAAGGATTGCTCACGCCTTTCTCCAGGTGGGTCTCGACGGTTTCCCCGTGTAATCGCAAGGCGCAGGTGAATTTTGTATCATTCAATAAAATTAAAAATAAGGACAATTGGTGACAATTGGAAAATCAAATCTTATTTAGCGTTAGCAAATAGTTTTTCATAGATGGACCAAGCCTAGTTCAATAAATCTTGATGAAATGTCGGTGTGCGCCTTCTAAGTGGCTTACCTGTGCTACTTGTTGTTGTAAGTAGCTATAATATCTTGTCAACAACTCATTAGTACGTATGCCATCTCTAAAAAGGTGGGAATGCAGATAATACAGAAAAGAAATATCTGTTGTGGCTCAAGTTGTTCTATTTATGCTGAGATTAACTAACTTGATGCGTATGGCTGAATCTTTCCAAGTACAAGATCTCAAAACGATACTAGGAATATGCTTTTGGAGTATTCTTAATTTTCAGCCTCTGTTTCAGTACTGAAAATTACCAGATATACTGAAACAATGGCTGAAAGAGATGAAGAGTCAAATATTGTACCGATTGAGAAGCGAAAGCCCAGGCTCAGGATTACAGCTCCGCCACATGACAGAGGCTGACCTCAACCCCAATGAACCCCTAAGAATTCATCATGGGAGATGGGGCCGGTCTTCATGACGAATGCCACCGACCTCATTGACGAATACGGTAACTGCCATACATGAGAACACTAATAGCGGATGGTGACAAGAGTCATCACTACTGTCGAGGAGAAGGAAGAACCACCATCGGGGCAATCGCAAAACACAGGCGACCGGCCGACCTTGGAATCAACGGCCATTGGATGAGGATTAAGGTGTTTTCGGTCGGGATCCAAGATACAGACGGAGAGGATGACTCCGAAGATCAAACATACCAGAGAGGATGACTCCGAAGATCAAACATACCAGAGAGGATGACTCCACGGAAACAAACATACACAGACCCAACCGGACAGATCAGAGTTGATCCGGGAGGAAAGAATCGGTTGGGAGGGCAGAGAGGACAAAGAGGTCCACCAGGATTTGCGTTTGCAGACAATACGCAGACTGATCCGGATCGAGCAGAATCGATCGGGGGAGGACAGACGAAGGACAAATCCCTGCAGGTATAAAGGCATCCCATTTCCTTGTGAACATCCCAAAGGTACGGAAGAATGTATAAACGGGGTGAAAAATGGCTGACGCTTTAACCGTCCTACTCACGCGTTAACAGTAAACCGATCTCCAGAATATGATTTTTGAGTAAACCGATATCAGAATATGATTTTGGAGTAAACCGATCTCCAGAAATCCCCAACCAATTTCACCCCACTTAAATAAAAGGCTTCACTTAAATCCTGAGAACCCAATGGACATGTCTACACATATATAGAGGATACAATGAAGACTATAGCTTTGGTCAAAGTCACTCCCATTGAAACTCCATGGTAAACCGAATCTTCCAAGATAGATCCAGAAATAGAAGGAAGCAATAATATCAGTGTCCACAGTGAAGTTCTTGCTTTTTTGAGCTTTCTTCTTATTCTTTTTCGCTTTAGACCCT
>NKZP01001038.1:0-110699 GCA_002370765.1 Metschnikowia similis
AGTGGTAGTTGGACCCGGTGTAATCACCTCAACCACACATGTTGCGGCAGTGGAACAGTCGGATGGAGTGTAAGTACCTGGAGTTGGATAGTCACTATTAGTTACTTCCGTAACCGTAGTGGTAGTTGGACCTGGGGTAATCACTTCAACCACACAGGTAGACGCAGTGGAACAGCCAGATGGAGTATAAGTGCCTGGGGTAGGGTACTGAGTGTTGGTTACCTGCGTAACGGTAGTGGGAGTTGGACCTGGGGTAATCACTTCAACCACACAGGTAGACGCAGTGGAACAGCCAGATGGAGTATAAGTGCCTGGGGTAGGGTACTGAGTGTTGGTTACCTGCGTAACGGTAGTGGTAGTTGGACCTGGGGTAATCACTTCAACCACGCATGTTGCGGCAGTGGAACAGTCGGATGGAGTGTAAGTACCTGGGGTAGGGTACTGAGTGTTGGTTACCTGCGTAACGGTAGTAGTGATTCCATCTGGAGTGTAAACTTCAACGGTACAGATAGGACGTTCAGAACACCTGCTTGGGGAGTAGGTTGTTAAAGTGGGATCAAAGAAGTCCGTAGGGTAGTAAACGGTGGTTGTGCGGTGATTGCAACTCCCCTGTCCAGGAGCAACCTGGTACACCATGTCAAACACAGTTTTAGTCGAGCCACTTGGCAGTGTGACCGAGCCGCCGAATGTCCATTGAGTCACACGATTGTAGTAAACCAATCGAATAGGGTAATATGTGCCAGCCTCCATTGTGAGTATCACTGATTTCACAGCCACCGCACCCTGATTTGGGTTATTTTTGATGCCGGACAGTGTGGGATCAAAAGTCACACTTTGGCTACTGTCGCTGCAACAGAGCCCATCACTTCCAATGAAGGCGGCAAAACCATCGTCAGCAAAGAAGGTTAGGTTATAGTTACCTGATTCTTGCGCCTTGAAAAAGCCGTGGAGTTCGACGGTGAAGTTGCTGCCGGTGACTTGTTTGCCATAAACTGTTCCCGTCTGAAGTCCGACATTGTAGTAGTCGCCACCACTGAATCCAATGTCTGTCACGCCAGTGAGGCTGTCGAAAGCACCGCCGTATTCTTTGTAGCCGCCCTGGAAGAAGTCATTCTGATTAGGATAAGTACCGTAGAGGGGATATTTGTAGAAAGTAACATCGAAACCGGTTCTCAATTCGTTGGTTAGGCTACAGCCCTTGATGACAGTAGCAGCCCCTGCCAAAGCGGCGAAGGCCACGTTTGCCATTAATGCAGCTAACATTGATCTTGATTCGTTGGGTTGGTGGGCTGATGGTGCCCCTATGTATTATTTACAGCCATGGGCGCTCGTGGGAAAGCAACGACGACATGCGACTGTGTGCACGATGTACATGTTCCCAGTACAGCATATAGGTAAATGTTCGCCAAGGACGCATGCTTTACAAGTGGCGCGAGGGTCGTGGCGTGCGGAAACGTCGCAGCGTGCATAAGAATGTATGAACCGAGGCGTCAAAGCAATAATGCTTGGCGCCTTTTTATGCGCGATCACCATCGCTCGTTGCGAGAACGGAAGCCTCCGTAAATGCTGGTCAAGGTTTCGTATTTAGCGAATGCACATGAAAGACAAGCCAATGTATTCCCCACTGGGCCCTTAATTTTGGGATAGATTCCTTCTTCTTTGGGGTTGCTAGTGGGAACTACTTTCATGTGGACCTGGAAACCTGAAATTCTTCTAGCAAAAAGTTAGGAACCCTACTATCCGAAAGTTGCTTTTATGCATGGCGCCTAATTCAAATCGGGCAAAAAGAATGCGCCAGATGGGAACCGGGCAAAAAAAAAAAAACAACGCCAGATGGGGACCGGACAAAAAGACTCATTGTACTTGCATCCGAGACAGCCGAGCACAGCCGCGCACAGCCTGCAGTACAGCCACCTGCGGCACGGCTCGAGGTCATTACATCCGCAGATAGCACATATCACGTCATACAAAAAACATCACGCATCACAATTCAACGGTCTTGCTGGGTGACTTTGCAAACGCCGCCTTCACATAATTCAGGCCCTCTTCTGCTGAAAAAAAGACGGTTTGAGTGACGAAAGGGAAGGACCCTTTTTTTTGGGCACACACATCAGAAGCACTCGATTAAGCAGGACATGCACCAGAAGCACTCGATTAAGCAGGACATGCACCAGAAGCACTCGATTGAAAGCAGCAAAAGCGGGAGGAACGTGGAAAGCCCATCAATTCCGAGCTGTCCAGAAATACAACGTAAAAGCTGCGTTTTTGATGCTAAATTAGCCGTTGGAAGAATGTATTAGATATAGCACCGCATGCCAATTCTATGGGCGACCTCCGGTTTAACCGTGCGCGACCGGTCGTATTTGAGATTGTTCTTTCGAGATTGGGGCGCGCGGTTGAAGAGCAAAGATTGCAAGCGCGCATAAACGTTGACACACTTAGCCAGCGTGCATGAGCACAATATCTTAGGCTTCCTAAAGCGGCGTGCATGAGTGATTGAAACGTAGCACGTGCTTTAGGGGTGATCCCCTTTACATACTACAAGCGGCGGATTGACTTCATAAGATTAATCAAATAAACCCCAGGTTTGTGTGCTTCAAAGAGGCCTCCTTACACCAGAACCACTGTAGCTATCAGGTTCTGTAGGACGTAAGGACTTTGAGAAAAGATGTGTTCGTTGATGATCCTTAAAACAAGAGGGAATCATCCGACGTTATATAGAAAGGTTGACCGCGACTGCGCCACCATATTCGGGGCGTTATCGTGAGATTACGACTAATCGGACTAGTCGTGCCGAAAGGCCGAAAGAATATGCGGCTATTGTGGGTTCGGCTTTTCGGTCCAGACCTCGGAGATAGGGAAGCAGAGCAGGACCGCGCAAAGAGGCAGGGTGCGACGTCGTTCCGAGTCTAGGCATGCATCGCAGGCAAATTGAGCGCCTATGGGTAGCACACTACCCATGGGGAGTCTAACAGTAGCTAATAAAAATGGAAGCGCTCCTCATAAAGAAGCCCACACATTTCTTCATGATAAAATTTTCGAAGAAATAGAGCCTGAAGCCCGACTGAACATTAGTCCTAATCGAGGTCCTCCAAACTCTACCGTTTGGCGCAGTGCCGAGGTGATTGTCACCACGCGCGCGCCCTGCGAACATACCAGAAGCTTTCCCTATTGGGAACCTCCCACAACGGGAGAAGGTTCGAAGATTGTGTGACACCTGAGGCGACGCACCGCGTGCATGCATACATGCTTTCCGGGCACTACCAGGGCAGTTTTGTACCCGGAGCTTAGACTCAAACGACCAGCTAACTCCGGCGGGGAGCGAAAGAGCGGACCTGGCTTGGCACCATTCCCTCCGGCGCACCGCCCTTTGCGACCTGATGGCCAGGGTTGAATGCAGAATAGCGACACACCTGTACACCGGCGGTGACGTTTGTACATTCATTCTGTGTTAGCGCAATCATCGTCGACGTTTCTGGGCTAGTGCGTTCATGGATGGCGGTACAGAACTCCGGGACCTGGTGCACTCGGATGCGGGATAGAAATCCGTGGGTTAGCGAGGCTCTCGACGGGTCATTCTCATTGCTATGCGCGCAGCGCGCACATAAGACATCGTCATCGAGGGCGCATCAGCGGCGGAGAAAGGAACTGACAGGCTCGGTCGTCCAAGCCATAGCCCCCGGCCATGCCCAGCCAATTGGGGGTGCCGGATTGTTCGAGCAGCATCGATTATGGAAGGTAACCGAGCGGAGCCACCGGCGGTCTAACGGCATGGAACTCTATTGGTCTTTCCGAAGAGCTTGGTAGAAAACGCTGGCGGAAGGAAGTAAAGCTGGCCTGCATGGTGATGGCCACTCCGAACTCAATCGGCTAGTGACTGGTTTTTGGCAGCAAAGTCTGGCGACCAACTTTGCGGCCCACTCTCGCCACCTCGGCTTATTGCCAAGGGCACATAAAGCTCTGAAAGCGCCAGCTTTTTTGACTATAGAAACTTAGAGTGGAGTCCTGACCCTGGACGATTTCCTTCGCTTGCTAGCTGGATCACTGGACCAGTCTCTCGAATTGCGGTGCTGTCATATCCTAAACATTCTTTCTTTGCTTTCTATGATGGAACAGGAACGACGTAGTTTGACGAGAACCCGGTATCAAGATGACAAAGTGACATGTTCACCGACTTGCGCGTCGTGTGCGATACGATTTGGCTACCCTCCAAAGGACGAGTTCAGCGCGAGAGAATCATAGGTATTATAGACCAGATCCACTGCGGGTCACCATGGGTAGTGCGCAACCCATGTACAAGCGAGTGATACCGGGCAGAATCGTAGGTTACCCGCATGCAGAAAGGCGGTCCCATTCCGAGTCTACCTTCAAAGCAAGGTCAAGGTTTCGTCGGAGAAACAACCGCCTCAATTTTCGTCCGAACCTAGCCCGGTCGGGGCCCCTTCACGACACAAGGTGCCAAACGCCGTGACGTGGCCTTGGCCAGTTTTCCTACATTACAAGTGATTCTCCTCGTTCTAAGGACTGTCAATGGACAGCTCGTTCCCTCCGCACTTGACAGGCTAAAGAATCTTACATGGATATCAAGGGATTTCTAAACAGTGGGGGAAGCATAGAAACCATCGAAATCGTAGAATTCATAGAGATGTAGGAAGCATGATAATTCCGGAATCTGCTAGTTTTCAGTACGTCAGTGCTATGGGAGAGGTGTAACCGTTGAAACAAAGGGGAACTTTCGGTAGAACAGCTGGCCCCGGCGACGCCGCAGTGTCTGGGGTCATGTGGTGGGTTGGTACCAAAACGGGCCATTCCTGTCTATCATCCGAAACGACCTTGAGGTTGCATCTGCTCGGCCGCAACTAGTCCCTCCGGTATTAACCTCGAAAGGAGGAGAACAAAGTGGGGTGCAGCATGCAAGAATGCGGAGTCCCAGGTGTTTCCGCGCCTAACCGTGCATCGCACGTGAACCCATTGCTACCCAGTAGATAGAAAACTAAAAGGTCTTTCCTGATACAGCAATACCGCAGAGCATAATCTCCGTATTTGACTTTGTGATCTCCCGCAGGAAAAGCTAAAGGCGAAAGACGTTGAAGTCTAAGTATTGCGCCGGTGGATACTAGGAGCACCTTTCGTGGGCTTGCGCACCCTATCATGCTCCATAATCTCTCCCAAGTTAGAGCGGCCTTTTCAGTGCACTTGGTGGGCTGTCCAAACCATAAGTTTTGTCTTGTGCTGCTACACAAGGGTTGGACTAAAGATCATGGCACTTATGGCGGCGAGTGTGCCCATGTGAGAAAAAGGCATAAACACTAGAATTAAAAGCGGACGTACTTCTCACGCCATGACGTCTTTTAGGGTATGGACTGAGCCTGGGGTAGGCGAGCACCTCGCTGGCTAAAGACAAACGAACCCTCTCTTATATACACTACAGTCCCTCGCGAACATGAAACGTGATACGCGGGCGCTACCCAGCCGTCTCACCTTGCACGTCAGTCTCCTGATTAGGAAGTTCCCCACCACCTTTTATTTTTAGATGATGAGTTTGCATGGCCTTGGACTAACCGCGGATTCCGGTCTTTATCCACTGCGCTCACTTATAGACCAAAATGCCGGGGGTCATTACCCTTTGTGAACACCTGTTTGAATTTCGCAGATGTTCCATGGGTAGTATACCACCCATCCGGGCACACTTCGCTACGGCGCACCCTCCAGACTGGTCCATTGTTGCTCCCTCAGCCAATGGCGGCTGTTTGCACCGAGGGTAATCTGTCCGCTCTGGAACGATCAACAATAAGCAACTTTTCCCCTTGGCACTCACCCAACTAAAGAACCTAAAGTGTTGGGGAAATTTCAAATTCGTTCATCAATTGACTTGCCTGCTAATAGCCATGGTTTCGTAGTGCTAGGTCACCATCCCTAGACCAACATATTGTACGTCCGGTAACCAATACCCCCGGTAACCAATACTGCCTAGGCACCAAAAGCCGCGAACAGAGGGTCCGCGAAGTTGTGTACAGGCGGATGGGGCCACTCGCAAATCACAGCGCATGCTTATCTAAGCGCATAAGGCCGGTTTCAAGTGACGCCACAGGCACAGCATAAATAGGCGAATGCGCCCGCCTCGACCCCGCATCAGCCAAAAATTTCCCGTTTTGCACCGGGACTCTTCCACTACATCTTCGAATGTCGCTTCCAACAAACCCTGTGATTATAGTAGGAGGCGGGTTGGCGGGCCTCTGTGCTGGCCACCAAGCGTATCTCCGGGGCGCCAATGTGGTTCTATTTGATAAGCAAGGGTTTCTCAGCGGCAACAGTGGCAAAGCCACTTCGGGCATTAACGGCGCATTGACGAGAACCCAAGTGACGTTAGGGGTTGCGGACTCCGTGGACCAGTTCTACCAAGACACCTTGGCCACGGCCAAGGACCGCGCCAACCCCGACCTAATCAAAGTGCTCACCTACAATAGCGCAGACGCCGTGCATTGGCTTCAGGAGGTGTTTGGCTTGGACTTGTCCATCGTGTCCCGCTTAGGCGGCCACTCGCAACCTCGAACACATCGTGGCAAGGATGCCAAGTTTCCCGGAATGGCCATCACCTACAAACTCCTCGAAAAATTGGAGAATTTGGCGGTGGAGGAGCCCCACAGAGTGGCGATTTTCAAGGACACCCAGGTGATTGACCTCATAATAAGCGATGCCGATGCTTCGCTTGTGCGGGGAGTCTATTACAAAAACTTAAAGACTAAAGAAAAGGGCGAGGCGTATGGGCCCGTGGTGATGGCTACCGGCGGCTACGCTGCAGACTTCACCAAGAACTCGCTCTTGAGAAAATACCGCCCGGACATCATCGACCTCCCCTCGACCAATGGTAGCCATGCTACTGGAGACGGCCAGAAAATCATCATGAAGAACTCTGGGGTGGCCATCGACATGGACAAGGTCCAGGTGCACCCAACCGGCTTGATCGAGTACGACGACGCTGATGCCGTGTCCGGCGCGTCCACTCCTCGGTTCCTTTTCCTAGGTGCAGAAGCTCTTCGTGGGGAAGGAGGCATCATCTTGAACAAGAAAGGTGAGCGCTTCTGTGACGAGTTGGGCACTAGAGACTATGTCAGCGGAGAGATGCTCAAGCAGTTGAACCAAGGCAACGGCCCCTTGCGCCTTGTGCTTAATACGCAGAGTGAAAAGACGCTCGACTTCCATATAAAGCACTACAAGCAAAGAAAGCTCATCAAGACTCTTTCGGGCCAAGCTCTAGCCGATGAGATGGACATTCCCTTTGACAAATTGAAGCAAACCATTTCGTCCTACAATGATGCTGCTGCAGGCAAGCAGAAGGACCCCTTTGGCAAAAAGTTCTTCCCTACAACACCTTACGACATGGAGAAAACAAATGACTACCACGTTGCTTTCATCGCCCGAGTGTTGCATTTCACCATGGGAGGTGTGAAGATCAACGACAAGACGCAGGTTATCTACGAGCATGATGAAAGCGAAACACCGTTCAAGGGCTTGTATGCAGCGGGCGAAGTTGCAGGCGGAGTCCACGGACACAATCGGCTTGGAGGGTCTTCCCTTTTGGCATGTGTTGTGTATGGGCGTTTGGCTGCAGACCAGTCGTGTAGCTACTTGATGGCGGCCTTGTCTTCCGCGTCAAATAATGCTGCAGAGAGGCTTAGCCAGATAGTCTTGCACATCGACCCTTCTTCGAAAAGAATCACCATTGATTTTGAGGACCCAAAGCCTGCCGGACAAAAAGTGGAGGGTGCAAATGCACTTCAAGAAGCTAAGCCTGTTCAGCAAAAGCCGGCCAAGGAGCACCCGAAATTTGAGATCCCCGCCAAGGAGTTCACAGCGGAAGAGGTGGCCAAGCACAACTCTGAGGACGATTGTTGGGTGATAGTCAAGAATGTCGTCATGGACCTTACCCACTTTTTGAGCCACCATCCCGGAGGTCGCGGCTCGATATTAAAGTTTGCTGGACAGGATGCTACAGAGAGTTTTGACATGTTGCATGAGGATAACGTCATTTCCAGGTACGCCCCGCGCTGTGTGTTGGGCACCTTGAAAGGAACAAAGTCGCAGCTCGACATTAGCTAGTCTTGAATAAAGTGGCGAGTCTACACTTAGTAGTCAGAACTAATTAAATTTTCTGTCTTTTCACTTATATAACTTGCTTTCAAAACAATTCAATACAGCCATGAAAAAGATCTTTTATAGAGGAGCACATCTCTGCAAAGCGAGAGAATACTCGTCGGGAAGAATCGCTGACCAAGGCGCTTAGAAACACTTGTGGTGAACGATGGTTGGTCCAGACTCGTCGTACTCCTGCTTTGAGATCCACATCTGTTGGAAGGTAGACAACGAGGCCAAGATGGAACCACCAATCCAGACAGAGTACTTTCTCTCAGGAGGAGCAATGATCTTCACCTTCATGGAGGATGGAGCCAAGGCAGTGATTTCCTTTTGCATACGCTCAGCAATACCTGGGAACAAAGTCGTACCACCAGACATAACAATATTACCGTACAACTCCTTTCTAACATCGACATCACACTTGATGATGGAGTTGTATGTGGTTTGGTCGATACCAACGGCTTCCAATCCCAAGTCAGGTGGACGGAACAAAGCCTCGGCGGCTCTGAATCTCTCATTGCCGATGGTGATGACTTGGCCATCGGGCAACTCGTAAGACTTCTCGATAGCAGAGGATTGAGAAGAGGTTTGCATCTCTTGCTCAAAGTCCAAAGCAACGTAACACAACTTCTCCTTGATGTCACGCACGATTTCTCTCTCGGCGGTGGTGGAGAAAGTGTAACCACGCTCAGACAAGATCTTCATCAAGTAGTCGGTCAAGTCTCTACCAGCCAAGTTCAATCTCAAGATACCGTGAGGCAATGAGAAACCAGCGTAGATAGGGACCAAGTGGGTAACACCATCACCAGAGTCCAACACAATACCGGTGGTTCTACCGGAAGAGTACAAGGACAAAACGGCTTGGATGGAAACGTAGAAGGCTGGAACGTTGAAAGTCTCGAACATGATTTGGGTCATCTTCTCTCTGTTGGATTTAGGGTTCATTGGAGCCTCGGTCAACAAAACAGGGTGCTCTTCTGGGGCCACTCTCAACTCGTTGTAGAAAGTGTGGTGCCAGATCTTCTCCATGTCATCCCAGTTGTTGACGATACCGTGCTCAATTGGGTACCTCAAGGTCAAGATACCTCTCTTGGATTGAGCCTCATCACCGACATAGGAATCCTTTTGGCCCATACCAACCATGATGCCCTGGTGTCTTGGTCTTCCGACGATCGATGGGAAAACGGCACGAGGAGCGTCATCACCGGCGAAACCGGCTTTACACATACCGGAACCGTTATCGATAACCAATGCAGCAACTTCTTCTAGGATGAGTTAGTAAAATGCGGACTGTATGAAGGGGAAGGCGGGCAGTGAATCAAGGGGCTGTTCGCGCGCCGGGCGCACACCCAGACACCACAAAACGCCCAAGTGGAAAAACGCCGAGGGCCGCAACCAAGTCTCCGACAGGGCGGCACATGTATACGACTCCAAGGGCCGTCGACAACGCATGCAACCCCATCTTAGACCAATCGGGTGCCTTGAACAAACGCCCCGAAGAGCAGCATCAAAGCAGATCAACCAAACAACAGGCGCAATCGAGTCCCAACGGTTTGACTCCGGGTAGCGTTGCTTGTTGAGATCGGGGTAGCCATGCCGGTAGATCCAGAGTGCCCCTCCAAGCAAGGAATCTAGCGAGGAGATGTAAATCAAGCCAGCCAGCCAGCCAGTGAGCCAGCCAGTGAGCCAGCCAGCAAGCCAGCCAGCAGTCGACCAGCGACGAGGAACCCGAACACGAGAATTTGCCGGCCGCCAATTTAGAGCTGCCGAAGGCCCGCCAGAAGCCGCCATATGATGCGGCACCAGAACAAGGGTACATACCACCGTCCATTTTGAAAAGTAGGTAATTTGTGGAAGAAGAGAAAAGAAGAAAGGTCGAGGAAAAAAGAATTGTTGTCAGATTCGACCAACCCACGAGGGAGGGCGACGACGCCTGCATGTAACCGCGCGCGCACAGAGGTTGCCGAATAGCATTATTTTGCCCAATCTCCTCGAGTATACACGACCTCCCCCAAGGGCAATTGTCGGACCAGTGCATACGTCCCCCACGCACCCTTGGCCACGCCCCGTGGGTAAGTTTTAGGGGCTTTTATGTGGAGGCGCCTTGCGATCTTGGTGAGCCTGTGTTAGTGTCGATTTGGGCGTCGTGTCCAATCAGCCTTCTCGGCAAGTGGCTGAGCTGCGCCTCTGACAACATACCGCGTTTCAAGTCCGGGTGCAATCAGCCCCGCTGGACAGCTCCGCCACCTGCCCACAGATTTGCCGGAACAGAGGGACAACCGATTTTTCAAGTGGCGGTTGCCCCACGGATTACCAGCATCGACCTTCAAGCTTCGGTGGTTGCCACAAGCTTCAAGTCGTGGGAGTGGTTCATTGTAGACAAATCATGTAGGTACATCAATGTAGATAAGTCAATGTAGACAAATCGATGAAGTCAAATCGATGTAGACAAACCGATGGAGTCAAATTGATGAAGTCAAATAATGAAGACAAACCAATACAGGCAATTTATCATAGATAACTCAACATAGACAAATGGAAACATTATGCGGGCAAATTCATATAGATAACTCCAGACTATATCGAGACTAAATTGAGACCAATGTTGTACACAAAACATATAGACACCCAATACAGACCGCCCATGTGGACCATCAATGGAGCATAAAGTGATAAAATCGAGATAACGTGAGACGACTGGATAATTTTTTACCCGAGTCAATGTAGAGGGTTCATTAGGTAAATAACCTCGCGTGGCCATGGCCGCGGTTGCGAGCCTTGGTGTCTGGACCGGGCCATGCGCAACAAGTGGCTGGCTCGGAATACACGGCCGCCAAAAGACCGGCTGGGTGCTTGCCCCGTGTCCCGCCAGAAGCAACCGCGGGCCATGTAAAGCCCATGCTATGGTGCCACGCGCCGGCCCAAATCGAAGCTGCCGGTTTATTCTGCACACGCGGCAAGGGCGGCGCCTCCTCCGCCCTCTCCCCCAGGTCACGAGGCTTCCGCACCGGGAATTTACAAACTCCTGTAACTCCTCCAACTCCTAGCTACTGAAACGCGAGCATTCCACCTCCCACAATGTCCTCCTCAGTTCCATACGACCCATACGTTCCCAATCAGACTACCGGCGAGCAGTCCAATTCCAGGACTGCCGCCATCCAGGCGGTGCGTATCCCTGTTTGAACCCAAGCACCAGCCCGAGTCATGCTACCACTGGCGTGTCTCGGGGCGGTTCTTGGGCTTTTCCTTTAGGGGTTGCCTTCGAGCGGCTTATGGGCTTTGCCTTCTGGAGCTGCCCTCGAGCGGCCTTTGGGCTCTTCCTTTTGGGGTTCCCTTCTCGCTACTAACTCGCAGCAAATAGACGACACCGTGGGTATCATGAGAGATAACATCAACAAGGTGGCCGAGAGAGGGGAGAGGTTGGACTCGATCGAGAACAAGACAGACAATCTTGCAATAAGCGCCCAGGGCTTCCGCAGAGGCGCCAATAAGGTCAGAAAAGACATGTGGTGGAAGGACATGAAGATGAGAATGTGTCTTATTTTGGGAGTGATCATCGTGCTCGTGGTGATAATCGTGCCCATTGCTGTTCACTTCTCTTAGGTAGTTTTGTTACTCTTTAATGGATATATTATTAGGAGCCTTGTACCATTGAGGTTGCCCTTGTTTAGGCTCGGCGCTGACCGAGCAGTGCCACAAGTCCTGGGGCTCCACGCCACTGCGCCCACCTACAGCGCTACCCTGGGCAGCCACACTATGAGATATCAGGCGTTCCTAGCTACTGCATCCTCTATTGCTCCTCCAAAAAGGCCGTGTACTTGGCCTCATCCATCAACTCCGACTTCTTTTCGATGTCTTCGATCTCCTCGGAAAACTTAATGTGGGCAATCCATCCGGCGCCCATAGCGTCATCATTGATCAATTGAGGCTTGCTCTCCAACACGTCATTGACGCCAACCACCTCGCCCGTCACGGGGCTGTAGATTTCACTGGCGCTCTTCACGGACTCCACTGAGGCAAGCGACTCACCCTCTTCGTACGACGCCCCGACTTCGGGCAATTCCACAAACGTGGCGTCCCCAAGCTGGCCCGACGCATAGTCGGTAATACCAACAAATGCAGTCTTGTCTCCGTGCACCGCCACCCACTCGTGGTCCGCTGTGAACTTGACAAACTTGGGGGGCTGGTTCAAGTATTTGTAAACGTGGGAGTCGGTGTTGAGTTTGAAATTGTTGCTGTTGAACCTCACGGCACTTCTCAATGGGAAGCGGATGCTTTGTCTGGCCAATGTTCTGAACATAGTGATGATGTGGAATAAGCAACTGCGTAGAGAAGACGGAGCAACGATGTAGTTGGAATGGTGTTTGTAGGCGAGCAACTTGTGCCTGTCTTTTCGCGGCACCATCTCTTTGACTCTGTACACATCTGACTGCACTCCGCATCCCCGCGGTGATCTCGGCCGAGTCAGATGCATGTCCAAATTTTCCTGTCGCCAGGGCCAATGAGCACGGAGCCTCGGCTATTTTCACGGCCTTGCGTGGCTTTGGGTCGAAGTTACCCTGTGAAAACGTGGTGGTGCCCGGGTTCCCATGGGAAGTGTCTTGAGAGCACCTGCCTGCAAGTGATCATCACAATAAAGAGGTGGATAATCCCCACAATAAATAAGGCGTATGGTCCGCACAATGCGGCCCTTGGCGCACGAATGGCTTCATTGAAACGTTTCGGCCGTTACCACAGCCGTGACTGACAATGCCCAGACGCCGATGAGGGCAGCGCCAATCTTCTTATCAAACGCCCATGCATTTCTGGGCACAGCGATTAGAAGGCACACGAGGGCCGTGATGAGCGAGAGGCAGTTAATCTTCAAGCTGCTGGAAAACCTGACCGGGATTTCAGTAGAGCCGGACAGCTTCATCACCATCATTGAGATTGCTCCCAAGGCACAAATGGCCAAAAGGGGCCCGCCGAAGCAAGCGCCAAAGGCCATGAGCGGCATTCCCATTTGGGCAATCATTAGATTCGAGATCAAGTCGCCAACCGAGTTCCCCCATGCGAATACTGTGGCCCCGATGATATCGTCACTGAGGCGCAAAATCACCGCGGACGCTTTGAGAATGGCCACTATCTCCGTGGCAAACATTGATATCCACAGGATGGATACAAGAAACCCTAGGAACGAGCCGCAATGGTTCCACATCTTGAAGAGCCGCATCTGCAATACCGATTGCGGGATCTCCTGTGGCGCAACATAGCTGATTGGGGCGAAAGTTGCCAAAACTAGAAGCAAGTAAGCAAAGAAAAACTTCTCCTTGTGCAAATAGCAAGCCACCAACCAAATGGGCCCCATCACAAATTGGATCTTGAATACCCTGATATCGGACCGGAACTCGTTGGTCGAAAGCTGCCCGTAGTTTTCTTCTTCAGGGAGGTTTTCCATATTATCAAAGCTAAAAGCATTGGACTGGTGCGATTGAATATGGTTGATTGCCTCGTCACGATTGGGAGTCGTCAATCTGAGGGCCATGTTAGCTGGTAACGATAGACAGTACATGATTTTCATGTGGAAGGGAGCGTCTTCCTCGTAAGCCGGGATAAACATCCTCCATAAATTCTTGTAAAGAACCACTTCGGGTTGGGAAATGTCCTGATTGGTCTCATCTGCAGGAGACCCTGCACTCAATTGTCTTTCGTTGGTGAGCCGCATAGGAGACTGTGCTCCATGAGAAGCATGCTTGGCAGTGTGCTTCGAGAGTCCTTTTAGTAGAACCTTTAGGCCGTAGGAGCCCGTCTCAATGGGAACCTGAAGCTCGTTGCCGCCCACTGACTTTAAAAAGGCTTCGTATTCATCTATGTCTTCATGCGATTCCAAAGTCTCGATCGAAGGCTCCACGAGGTCTGGCACCGGTTCGGAGGGCTCCACCCACGCCTCATCGTAGTGGCTTCGAAGCCGGGACAAGTTTACGTTCAACTGTTGATTGTCAGCAAGAAAGGAGTGACTATACACCACCACGATAACATAGATGACGTAGATGAGCACCAAAAGGGTCGAGTTGTAGTAGTTGAAGTGGCCCGCCAAAAGCGAGCACATGATCACAAGCAAAACCGCAAGATAGAACGCCGAGTCTCGTAGAAATTCCACCTTGGGCACTTTGAAGGGACTCACCACTGAAACAGCACCCACAACAACCGTGAGAATAAAAAAAGCCGCTCCCAAAAGTTCCGACACCGCAAGTCCCGTGGCGCCAACCTCTAAAGCTTCATACGTAGACACCACATCCGCCAGCCCGTTTCCAAGCGCAAGTAATGTAAGCCCGGCCATATTATCGGAAAGTTCTAGAAGCTTGGATATTGAGTATAGATTCGGACACAAGTAATTGCCGGCAGTTACCGCGAGCGAGACAAAGCATACCACCACCACCCCACAGAAGAAAATGGTGGGAAATGCCCGGACTGGCGAGCAGTAGTAGCAGCTCAAGTAATCAAAGGAGCCTATCTGGTATTCGTCTGTGTTGCAAGAGGTCTGCACAAACAGGCACTGTTGCCTCGAAGAAAGCGCTGGCACATCGACACATGCCAATGTGGTATTTTCAAACACCGTGACGGAGCGAACAACGGCAACATGCAAGAGAAAGATGAGACCCAAGGATAGGGTGATTTTCATGCTAATTAGAGTTCTTCTTCACCATGGGAGCTGTGGTGCTTGTTGAATGGGTGGTTGTATGAGGTGGCTACATCAATGAGGTCACATACGCACTACCATTCCTCTCCGGTCTATATGCACAACCTGGTTGCATTGCCTCACGGCTAGGCATCCGGTTGGAATGTTCGCGCAGCTGCAAACCTTATGGTCTCGGCACTGGAGGTCTTTCCCCAAGTCAGACTTGAAGCCTTAAGGATTCAGGAATTGCAGGAATTACCTTACGAGCACCCGCTCTGTTCTACGTAACAAATGTATAGCCGATCCTTGCAGCAAACCCCATACGGGCACACGAAGGTAAACCCTTAGAAATAACAAGTATTCACCGATGGAATGCTGCACCCAAGATCAACCAGTTGTTCTCCAGTCCACCGCTAATGAAAATACAACAATACCCCAATGGTCATGGGTCTGGAACGCCGTAATGGGTTCAACCTCAATAGGATGCTGTTACGTTGTGAGTGGCTGTGAATTTTGCGTTAAAGAAAAAAGCAGAGCGACAAAATTTTCGCCCTTTATATCTTCCGAGCCCGTGCGGGTAACTCTAGCAGAACAAAAAACCAAAAGCAAAAAGGTCGTACCCGGATTCGAACCGGGGTTGTTCGGATCAAAACCGAAAGTGATAACCACTACACTATACAACCTTCACGGCTGATGAAAATCAGCTCATAGTTTTATTGAGTTTTTTCTTTATTCAACAATTTGAGTTTAATGAGGATAAGGAGGAGAGTGTTTTAACAAGTAGGCGTCTATAGAATGCTGATATCTCAAACATATCAAATATAGAAGAAATTTTTCCAGCAGAATTAACGCTCACAGTGTTTATGGTCAAATGGCTAGCTTTCGACTAAGTCGAACAAAGCATGCTTGGAACACATTAAATTGGGATGGTATGAACGCGTGATTTGGTTAAGAGAGGCGACATAACCAAGATTTATAGAGCCGAAAGTAATTGTGCCAAAAAAAGGTCGTACCCGGATTCGAACCGGGGTTGTTCGGATCAAAACCGAAAGTGATAACCACTACACTATACAACCATTTCTTGTGGTTAACATTTTATGGTTTATATAGTCCTTTGTATGTACATTTCTGACCCCGGATTCAGAATCTGTGCAATGATTTTTACGGGGTTTTTGAACTAAAATTATACATACCACTCTTGTAGAGAAGTTGAGTATGTCTCTAATATAAAGACCACTAGCAACCTCTCTCGGAGAAAGACTGCACCGATCGGCATCACCTTATGAAGATCGAAGATTAATGGTTCTTTTCAAACATTAGAGCACCTACCGTCCATGAGCGGCTCTTCACCATTCATGCTTTTTATTCTCTGTTACTGCTAATTTCTGTGCTACTTTCTGTGCTACTTTCTGTGCTACTTTCTGTGCTACTTTCTGTGCTACTTTCTGTGCTACTTTCTGTGTTACTTTTTGGCTTCATTCGAAACATTGCTGATAACGGTCAATTCCCATCGATTAGCCAAATGCGCATTGTCATTACCCATCATGGGTAGTGCACCGCCTATGGGTGCAAAAACGTGTGATGTACGGTAAACGGCGAAAACGCGAGGCATCGATCTGAGCAGGTTCTCTCCAGTTTCGATAGCTTCTCTTGGAGTCTTTTGTATAATCCCAGTAGCCGAATGGGCGCCCCAACCGAAAGATAGTCCCACTGGACCGTTTCACGCGTAAAGTCGCCGAACACCGTGGGCCAATCTTTCCATATTTTCCTGTGTAACCCCTAGTGAATCACCTATTTTCATAAATCATTAACGAATACACATCTAAGCACTAGAAAATGATGAGAAAATCCAACATGCATCGATTCATGAGAACATTCCAAAGTCTCGAACATCGATGGTCAAGTTCACGAAACACACCCAAGCCTGATTGAATAAATAAGGCATTAAAAATCACATCTCCGATCCATAGTGAGTATCCTCGAAATGCCAATTGATATGAAGAGTCAGAGGACTATGTGACAGAAACGTGGACAATTTCTCTGGGCTAAATATGTGTGAAGTATCTGGAAAGACTTGGAAAATTCAGGAAATTCAGGACACCAACGGAATTCCTTTGGTGACTGCCCCCTAAGGAGACAGACCTGTTCTGAAAAAGTGTCAAAAATTTTGGCAGTGTAATCGCAAAACTCCAGGTGATAGCGAAAGGAGCTGGTCTCGCAGATCACATCTCTTCACGAACTTGAGCAGCATATCTGAATGCTCCCGCGGACTTATTCCTGCGAACCGCGACGTGGAAAAACGCGATAGTCAAAATCCGAAGGTTGTCTTGACCACAATTTCCATGATGGGGACACCACAATGACCAGAAGGAGGTCGTAAGACCTGCGAGTATGCGAGCTCGATACAGAATCTGAGGATGGCAAACTCGAGGACCAACATAGCTAGACTAAGCGTAAGCGAGAGCAACACGAAGCATCAAAACGAGAGGGTAGTCCAGAAGCAGCTCATCCGGTCACATGAAGCCGAACAAGCTAATGATCCAGGCACTTTTTCGAGGAAAAAATGCAAGTAGATCACAACCATCCACGTGAAGCTGATTGAGTGAGTTGCCATGAGCATAGCCGTTCAGAGTACTCAGGTGCAACGGGTGGTGCATCATTGGATGAGTGGCCATTCTTTGACAGCAACCGTAAGCGTTGAAAGAAGTTGGGCGGAGGCTGTTCCTTATGAATGCAAAATCGATGAAGGTCGCATGAAAAGTCTAACACCATGTTGCTTAACAAATTGTACTTAAGATGGCAAATTCTCAAGAAAATAGGTGACCGCCTTTTAGCAGGTGAATTTGTTTTTAAGTATGATGCACACTCCTTCTCACTTGGTTCGACCTCGACACATGGGTGAAGAACATAATTTATGGACTCGGGATTTCCAACGCAATAATGATCTCCCTGTCAAAGACACCGAAAGATGATTCGTGCAATGGGATGCGATCAATGATTGGCAATGACGCAACTTATGGTGGGTCTAGAAGAGCCAGAACCTCTTGTCCTTCTTCTCTGATTCACCTTCCGCCACTAACTGCTGGGCATACTTGCGATGGGCATCGAGCTCACGCAAAAGATGCTCTTCCTGCTCTTGCTGGAGCCTCTGAGCTTCCAAAACATGCCTCTCTGAAGGCCTGTTCAATGCGTAATCACCCTCCTTGGTCCTGCGCATATTCTCCGGGATGTATTCGGCGTCCCGCACATTCTTCAAAACTATATTCGCGTCCTTAGGATGGTACAAGTCCTGGTGCTCCAAATTGGAGAGCCCGAAGAATCGCTCCTTGAGTTTAAGCCGCGCTCTGTAGAGCTCCGACATGACGTTTTCACGGCCATCGTTCCACCGGTAGAAAAACGAAAAGTACACGATAATCGAGCCGGTCACAAACGTCCCAAACCACCTGGTGCCGGTGTTCAACCTCCGGTTAGTGTCTACCTTCCGTAACACCATATACTGGCCGGGATATAACGAAGACCGCGGCCGTGGCGTATAGTTGAGTTTCTTCATGGTCTCGTTGACTGTTTTGTATTGCGTAGGGTTTCTTGGTATTGACGAGTGGCCACTGGGGGCTTCGCCAGGAATCTTGAACTCCGAGGGGTATCCCTCAGGGGGCCTCAGGTCATTTGGGTCGTAGGGATTGTAAGGAGCTTTTGGCGGCGTCCATCCCTTTGGATTGGGCCTTCTCTCGATATCGTCCGACATGCAAGCGTGGGCTGCGGCTCGGGAAAGCTCGTTTTCACCAACGCCTCATCAGCAAGAGGCACGGGTGTGTACCCCAAGACTAGGGCCCGCACAATCTATACTCTTCGTGCCCCGCTCTCCAGGTACAGCTTCTTCAGTGTCAATTGAGTTTGTGTTTCAACAACATATCGGGTCATGTACCGAAGCATGTATGGGGGTCCACGTTTCGAATCAATCATTGAATAACTCATACAAAGTCTTCTTTCTCGACTCTTGGGGCATGTATGAACAATTCCCACTTTTTTACCGCCCGGGAGTTGAACGACTAAAACTAATTAAGCAAAATAAAATTCGAGTCGCGTGGGGACTTTACTACGGATCCGAAACACCACATGAGCATGGGACCTGCCCCGTCCACACGAGCTCTCTTTTACATCAGGTTGGTAGATCTCAAGAAGTGTCTGGTGGGGCACCATCGTGACGGGTGCCACTGCGCGCAGTGGTTGCGACGTTAGCGCGCTTGTGGAATTCTCAACTACTCTCCATACAAACCATGAGCCACTACTTGGGAGCGTTTCTCCGGTTTTTTTCGTTGGAGACCCTCGATACGCGACTATGGCCTCCTGAGGACCCAGCGAAAAGAAAGTCCGTCATTGCTCGTGCCAGACCCGAATCCAGATGGCATACGCTAGAGTTCAAGGTGTACATGGCGGTGTTTGCCGTGGTAGTCCCGATGATGTATAAAGCGGCTATGGATGCATCAAACGAAACAAACCCGAATTATCCCCGCTTCAAGCACTTGTTGTCGGAAGGATGGATGTTCGGACGGAAAGTCGACAACTCTGACCAGCAGTACCGGTTTTTGCGGGACAATTTCTGGGTGATATGGGGATTTGTGGCTGCGCACACGGCAGTCCGGAGAGTGGCATCCCTCATATATCCGTTGAAAAGAACATCCTTTGATTTGGCTTTTGGCATGGTCTACCTCTTTATCTTGCACGGCACGAATATTGTCCGCATTTCGGCCCATATTCTTTTCATGTATGCCATGGCAAAGTACATTGCAAACCCCACGCTGGCCCGTTGGTGTCTTTGGATTTACGGGGTGGCTTCTCTTTTCTTGAATCATCATTTCAAGGACATTCCATTGGGAATTCGGTTCATAGATCACGGGTTTCACGGCATTGTGTCGCGGTGGGATGTGTTCTACAATTTCACCTTGCTCCGGATGTTGTCGTTCACCCTAGATTTCTTGGAGAAAAAAACTCTTGCTGGCCTTCCTTCCTCAGAAATATCTTTGGACTTCGATGGTAAACCAGTTCATGATGTCAGCTCAAACATGGCTCCGGAACTTGACGAGAGAGCTAGGTTGACGGCACCGCTCAACCTCAATGAATACTCTTTCAGCCACTACATCTCCTACTTGACATATGCTCCTTTGTTCATAGGAGGCCCCATCATCACATTCAATGACTACATGTACCAGTCCAATCACCACCAACTCCAATCCACGAAAGATTTAAGGAGAACTGCCGTCTACGGGCTTCGGTTGCTCTTTTGCGTCTTGGTGATGGAGTTTCTCCTCCACTTTATGTATGTTGTGGCTGCCTCCAAGGCAAAGGCGTGGGATGGAAACACACCGTTCCAAATCTCCATGTTGGGAATGTTCAACTTGAACATCATTTGGCTTAAACTCCTTATTCCATGGAGGATCTTCCGCTTTTGGAGTTTGCTCGATGGTATAGACCCCCCGGAGAACATGATCAGATGCATGGATAATAATTACTCTGCGGTTGCTTTTTGGAGAGCTTGGCATCGGTCATTCAACAAGTGGGTGATCCGCTACATTTACATCCCGCTAGGCGGGGCGGGCGCAGGTGCCAACGGATTCCGGTCCCGCGTGGTGAACTCGCTCCTAGTCTTCAGTTTCGTGGCCATATGGCATGACATTGAGTTGAAACTCCTCATGTGGGGCTGGCTCATTGTGGTATTTCTCTTGCCAGAGCTTTTCGCCACGGCTTACTTCCGTAGGTTCGCGGACAAGCCTTGGTATAGGCATTTATGTGCAGCAGGAGCCGTGGTCAACATTTGGATGATGATGATAGCCAATTTGTTTGGCTTTTGTTTGGGAAAAGATGGGACCTTGGCGCTCTTGCGGTCGTTGAGTAGCACCATTGGAGGGTTCTCGTACTTGGTCTTGTCGCTGATGTCATTGTTCGTGGGGGCGCAAGTGATGTTTGAGATGCGAGAGGCAGAGAAACGACGCGGAATTGACGTCCGATGCTAGACCCGCAAATCTCCGAATTACCAGCGACGTGATGTGGTTGATATTAGGGTGCCATCATGCAGTAATGAATTGCAAAAGAGAACTGTTACCAGCGAGGGACGGCTCAGACTCAGATCACCTGAGCCCATTAGCATTGAATGCACCCGTACTGAGGACTGTAAAAGGCATGGCAATTGTTATTAGATGGACTAGGACATGGGTGCACAACTCTGATTCGAAAAATGTCGGTCTGAGGGAAGCTCGTGTCTGTATCGCACTCTTCGCGTTATAGCCTCGATATTTTCTCAGCACACCCCACAATGGCCCCACCGACCCTTGTGCGTACCCGACAAGATATTCAGAGGCTCTACAAGGAGCAGCTAGATAATCCCGACAAGTACCACTGCTCAATCAGGTCCATCATTCAGCTGGAGTGCACCTTCAAGATATCCGAGGCCAACCGTGTCCAAGAAACCATCTGCATACCCTTCAAAAGGATATTTCGGCGGTGCTTGGACTCGTACGTGACAACAAGCAATGGAAATAAGAACAAGACCCAACGATGGGTCAACATCGAGGTTACTGACCCCGCTAGCAATGACCTGATCAGGACGACCCACAGCTCGGAGATACAAAGGTTTCTACAGGCAGAGGTTGACCTAGCGAAGTGGATGGAAACAGAAGCCTCCAAGACAGACACTTGTGAAGATTGAGCCGCCAAGACAGACACTTGTGAAGATTGAGCCGTGGAGACAGGCGCTTGTGAAGAGTGAATCGCTTGAAACTAAGCAGATGGGGACTAAGCCACTTGAGAATTGGGGACGCAACTAAACAGAAAATTTCATTTATTGATACCAGAGGGCCTAATAACAAGACCCCTCCGGTGGCTGTTGCAACTTCTTGTTGGCCGCGGACGCCATCGACTTCCTCAACTCCAAGAGAATGATTTCCATAGTATACGACCTTTTCCAGTTCTTCAAGGTGTCGAAATTCTCGGCCAAGACATTGCCCCGGGAGTCCACGCACGGCAAGTTGATTTTCGACACGAAAGTCACCTGAGGTGGCTCTTCTGGGTATTTCTTGCCACACACGATATTGAGAGAGTAGATCCGATTCTCGTGGTTGGAGTGTGGAGGCCCCAAAATGGTGCCGTTCCAGTTGGTCATTGTGATGTCGTCTTGGTTGGTCAAGCCGTAGGAAATGGACTGAGCACCTAAGCCCTTTTCTCCTTTCTCCAACTCTTCTAGTAACTTGAAATTGCGGGGCCTGCGGGTTAGTACAATCCGGGGCTGTTGAAATGCATGCCACGTACACTTTCGACATGTTCACTGTCTAGTAGAATGGGCTGCCACCTCGATTGCGGGTCCGGCGAACAAGCCTGGCGTGGGGGTCACATGCACACCCGCGCTCCTTCCACATACATATACACACACACCAACCAATTCTCTACCCAGTTGCATGCTATGGACGGAAGCCTGTCACCCTTTCTCGAGCGGCCCTCGCGGTTGAACTCCATGAGCGGGGCAAAGGAAAACGTCTCCCGCCTAGAGTACGAGTTGTCCGCGGTGAAGACCGAGAAGAAGCTCCTACAACAGAGCAAGGATTCTAGCATTGCACGGTACGAAGAGCTTCTATCTCGGAAAAATGCCGAGCTCTCGCAACTCCAGGCGAACTTTGATTTTGTCTACAATCAGAGAAAGGAATTGCAGCTGAAGATCAAAAACCAACAGCAAGTATCGGGCAAGTCCAGCGAAGACCTCAGTCTGAAGTTGAAGCAGTTGAATGCCGAGAACAAAACACTCCATGTGAAGATGGACCAGTGTGAAAGACAATACCAAGCCATGTCTGGCAAGTGCCAGCACCTCAGGGCGGACCTCAATCGAGAGCTTGCTACGAACGATCAATATAGGGAGAGGAACGGATTTCTTGAGGCGGAAAACGGCAAGCTCACTCGAATAAATGACTCGTTATTGCAGCGCGTGCAGAGTCTTAGCGCACGACTTGAAAGCGGGGATGCGGAAAAGAAAGTGCACGATCTTCAGCTTAGCCTCGTGTCTCTGAAGAAAGTAGCCGACGAACTACAGACCAAATGCGACGTGCTCCTCCAGCGCAAGTACAACAATGAACTTTTAAAGCAAAAGATAGCCTCGCTCACATCCAAAGTCCAAGCTGCCGAGAAAGTCCAGACGCAGTTTGATCATCTCAAGTCAAGCCATGCAGAATTGAATGCCAAATTCAACGATTACTTTGGCCTAATCTCCGCCCAACTTGAATCTTCGGGAGAAGAAGATGTCTTGAATTTCATACAATCCTTCAAGAACCTACAAAACAAAAACCTAATCATTAGCGACAAGATCAAAGAAAGAGAAGCTGAGCTCACCGAAAAGACACAGCACGTGCAAGATTTGAACTCTAAGATCGAAAAGGAGCTATCCCCGTTGATCGAGGGTTTAAAGCATCAGGTCAAGGATATCGTGCGGGAGAGATCCGAGTTGCTCAAAATGCTGAAGCTCAACAGAAAGGAAATTGAGTTCTTGCGCAAGTCGTTCAGGGATTTGGACAATGCCGTGTCCAGCCATAAATCCGTAACGTCCGGTGCTGAAGCGCAAAACCCCGAGAAGAAAGATGCCGTGGACCAGTACATGTCCAATTTGGAGAAGTTGGTGGATGAGTATAGGCAAGAGCTTGACCGGGTGCGGCACAGCTCCTCGGTAACATCTGGCCTCACCTTACCGACTAAAAGGCCTCGCTTGATAGATGATGACGAGGATCAGGACGCAAAATCCAAGAACTTGGTCTCATTGCGCAGCGAGAACTTGGATCTTCTTACTCAAGTGAAAAACCTCGAGGACAAGGTGCAATCCTTAAGCACCCAGCTCAAATACCAACCAGCAGGAAGCAATGTGCTAGAACTTCAAGCCAACCCCTTTGCAAAAGACCAACTCTTGAAACAAGAGGTTTTGGATACTTTGAGGCGAGAAAACGAAGGTCTCATAGCGAAGTTCATCAATTCCCAGGAGGTGGAAACCGTTCCAAAGTCGGTGTTTGCACGTCAAGAGAATGATAAGGATATCATGCAAACAAAAATCGACCAACTCTTGAAGAAAATTGACCGCCTCAAATCCATTTACGCAGACAAGAGCCGAGAAATCATCACCATGATGTCCAGCTACTTCGGCTACACCATTGAGTTCATCCCCAGCCCCCTCAACCCCCATGACGTTTGCTCGAGAATCAAGCTTGTTTCGAGGTATATGACACAGCTGGAGCCTACAGTCAACCCGCCATACCTATTAATCGACGTGCGGCTGAGATCTTTGAAAGCTCATGGAAGTTACGAGTTCAAGTCCATTTGCGAAGAGTTAGTCGACCAGTGGGTAGGGGAAAAGAACCAGATTCCTTGTTTCTTGAGCGCTTTGAACTTGAAGATTTACGACCAGTATGGGAGAAACAATTGAGATGCTAAGAAAAGGGGTCAGACGAGGGTGCCAATGTGCGTTCCATCGCGCCTGCTTAGACTTTTGTCTGTAATAGCTTCTCTGCCACTAATTTAATACACGACTCAGGCGACATGTCGAGATTCCGAGGATCTTTAACGACCGCAATCCAGGCACGGCCTTTACTGATTGTGTCAAAATGTTTTTTTAAGGCATCGATCAAGCCTTTTGCATCGGTATGCTTGCCATGTTTGGAGTGGAAACAGTACATCCATGCCCATGCATCACCGTTCTCCCTGTCGCTGTTTAACGAACGTTCAAACCAAGATTTGGCCTTGGCAAACTTACCGTCGATCCAGAAAAACACACCAATGCCCAAGAGGACTTGCGTGGAGTTGTCGGTTTTCTTAAGGGCGTCTAGGAACCCGTTCTTCCTATGGGCCATCTTGGGGATCATTTTCAAATAGAGAAGCCAGAGCTCAGGAGAGCTGGGGATTAGCTTCAATGACCTGTTTATGAGTTGCCTTGCATAAACCATCTCTTTCAGCTGCAACTCGAGGTTTATGCGTGCCTCCCATAGGCTAGGCTCGTTTTGGAGGTCCAATAAGGCTGTGTCTAATGAGGATCTTGCTCTTGCAGGAGAAGAGTTCTTGAGGTCCAAGTCCGAAAGTGCGATCCAGATGGATGTGCTTTGGGCGCATATTTTGGTTCCGGTTGAAAGTGTTTCCCTGGCACTTTTCACGTCACCCAAATCAATAAGCACTTGGGATCTTTGGAGAATGATTTTTTCATGCACGTGTTGGCTGTAGGCTTTTTCCGATTCCGACCTAAGGGTGTCATCGTCAACTTGCAGTAATCCTTTGCTGTGACAATACCTGAGAAGGTGGATGTATTTATACCACATGCGAGCAGAAGTGTCTCCGATTGCTCGGAGCGAATCCCTTGAGATCAGTAGCGCTTTGTCAAAACAGCTGTTGCGCACCTCTAACTTGATTCTGGCAGACCAAATCTCTTCGCTGTGGCCGTTAGGGTCCAAGGCTTTTTCAAGAGTCTTTCTTGCGGCCTCAACGTCAGCTTCTAGAATCCATTGATCCTTTGCACACATGAGATGTAACAACTCTAACTTTGGATTATGCGCTATGGCTTTTTCGTATGCTGCATATAGCTCAGAGCGGTCAGTCCGCCGGAGATGCTCAAAGAGATGGCGCCAATTCGCCTCATCTTCTGGGTGTTGCTCAGCAATAAACGAGCGGATGTATCCCGAAACAGCCTCGTTCTTCACAGAGTAGTCTTCGGCCAACCTCTCCATTTCCAGCAAGTGAGGGACCTTTTGCATCGATAGATGAGCCAATGCCCGTGAAGACTTGGGAAAGCGTTCTGTTTCGGCTAGAATGGATTCTTCAAGCCACATTTCAGGACTGATGTCCGCGGAGTTTTTGGCAAGCTCGAGAGATCCCTTGGTCACCATGCTCAAGAGCTTGGTTAGTGAGACTTGCGACTTTTCACGTTCTTCGAGTTTCAATGCAGTTGTCCAGACCTTGATTTCCTGGGGCATCAGCTTTCGTGCCTTGTTGAGGAGGGTTTTGGATTCCGCATACGAGGAATGGTTGATGAAACCGAGCCAGAAATCCCACTCGGTGGGGCAAAGATCTGTGGCCTTTGAGAGCAAGCGTTTCTTATCGTGGTCGTTGTCCTCCAACTTTATGAGCTCTTTCCAGAGCGAGGGGCTTGAGGGTAAGAACTCCAACGCCTTCATAAGCACCTTCTTTTGGGAGAACACGTCCGCCGGATTCTCTAGCTTCACCGCGGCAAGCCAGAGTTTCTCGGACTGGGAATTTAGCCTGAGCGCTTCGTTCATCAACGACTTGCACAAGGCAGCCCCGTCGCTCCGGTGAAGTCGTATGCTCTCCAACCACACCAGTTCATCGCGCGGAATAGCGTTGCATCCTTGCTTGATATATGTCTTTGCGAGGGACCAGTTCTTCGCCTGCTCTTCAAGCCTTGCCAGGGAGATCCACGAGTCTGCTTTGTGCGGCTGGGTTCTTCGTAGAGATGCCAAAATCTGCCTTCCTTTATCCACATCGCCCATCTTTGCATGCTGACGTTCCCACTCTTCGATGTCTGTAACGTTTACACCGCCTTCGTTGCTGTTGGTCTGCACTTGCGCTGATGCAGCCCCGGATCCTGTCCCTGAACTGGCTATGAGGGCATCTGGTGCTGCATATGATCGTTGCAGCTGCTGCGCTAGTAGCCGTTGTCTCTTGTTTTTGCGTGTAAGATCCCCTACCAGGGGAAGGTTCTCCCATTCGTCCATGGTGACTTTGCCCAAGTCAGATTTGAGATCTGTGAATAGATGCTGAATGACCCCGGTTCCGGTGGGAATCTCCACCTTGTCTAGGCTCTGCTGGTCTTTTGCATCGGCTTTTTGGCGACGCTTCCGAACTCGGCGGTCAATTTCCTCGTATATTCTGTCCGCCTCTTCATCCTCTGCCGAAAAAGCGCTGGTTTGCGCTAAAATGCCAGCCTGAGCATTCTCTCCTTCGACCTCGGTGCCGAAATCGGACTCGAATCTCATGGGGCCGGTGTCGGCGCTCGTCGAAAATCCCGACGCACCTCTACCCACACCAGCAACATAGCCTGGCGGCGGTTCTTGGTCGAGAAAGGCCTTGCGCTCCATGTGGTGTGGGATGCTTGCATACTGAGAAGGCACTTGGGTATTTACACCCGTACACCTGGAATCGAAAGCAACACCAACCACCCACGTCAACAGCCGGAAATGGAACGGGGGCTGCTTGGGAAGCAACTCTGGGCCGAAATCATGTGCTCCGGAGAGTGCAACAAGAGCAAAGTGCAAGGGGGACATGTCACGTGACGTCAAAATTCTCTGGCATCGCATCGCATCGCAACCTCCACGCCAATCTTGTCATCAGACAGCACCATGAGTAAACGGTCTGCAGAGGGAGACGATCTTCCAAGAGGAGCGCTCAAAAAAGACACCACCGACGGACCCACACACGTGGAGCCCGAAAAGGATGTGGATATGGGCCAGTTTGAAGACCCTTATGGCGATGACTTCGAGTCAGACGGGGAGATCATAGAGTTGGACTCCGCCGGAGAAGACGACGATGCCATGGACGAGAATACGAAAACCATACAACAGCAGGAGCAAGCTGATGAGGCTGAGGCCGAGCCCTCCTCTTCCCTATACTTGCCCCACCGATCCAAGCCTTTGGGCCCCGATGAGGTGTTAGAGGCCGACCCCTCAGTGTACGAGATGTTGCACAACGTCAACATGCCATGGCCATGTTTGACCCTCGACATCATGCCAGATGATTTGGGCAACGAAAGGAGAAATTACCCTGCATCTTTATACATGGCCACTGCCACGCAGGCATCCAAAGCAAAGGACAATCAGATGATTGTCATGAAGTTGTCTTCGTTGGCCAAAACTTTGGTCAAGGATGAGGAAGACGAAGACGAAGAAGATGACGACGACGACGAAGATGGCGTCGATCCCATCATGATGTCCGAGACAATCCCGCTCAAGTCCACCACCAACAGAATTAGAGTGTCTCCGCATGCGCAAGAAACGGGGGAGTATCTTACAGCTCTTCTGCAAGAAAACGGAGAGGTGCAAATCTTCGACTTGGCACTGCAATACAAGTCTTTCAACACACCAGGCTACGTGATGCCCAAGACCGCCAAGAGACCCGCACACACTATCCGCGCACACGGCAATGTGGAGGGTTACGGGTTGGACTGGAGTCCGCTCGTCAATACCGGGGCGCTTCTAAGCGGCGATTGCCTGGGCCGCATACACCTCACGAATAGAACCACGTCCAGCTGGATCACTGACAAGACGGCGTTTAGTGCGTCGCAGCACTCCATCGAGGACATCCAGTGGTCCACCAGCGAGAAGACGGTGTTTGCCAGTGCCGGGTGCGATGGCTACGTGAGAATCTGGGATACGCGGTCCAAAAAACACAAGCCTGTTCTTTCAGTGCAGGCATCCACCAGTGACGTGAATGTGATTTCGTGGAGCGACAAAATCAGCCACTTGTTAGCCTCTGGCCACGATGATGGCTCGTGGAGCGTGTGGGACTTGCGCAACTTCACTGGCAAAGAACAACCATCTCCGGTGGCACATTACGATTTCCACAAGTCGGCCATCACGTCCATTTCGTTCAATCCGTTGGACGAGTCAATCATAGCAGTTTCCTCTGAGGACAACACGGTGACGCTTTGGGATTTGGCGGTGGAGGCTGACGACGAGGAAATCGCGCAGCAGAAGAAAGAGATTCAGGAGTTGAGCGACATTCCTCCGCAATTGTTGTTTGTCCACTGGCAGAGAGACGTGAAGGATGTGCGGTGGCACAGGCAGATCCCCGGCTGCTTGGTGTCAACAGGAGGAGATGGGTTGAACATTTGGAAGACTATTTCGGTCTAATGCATATAGAGACTGGTTGTAATCCTGCAATGTACTACCATGTAAAATTTGGACCCGGTCGCCGAATGAAATGGGGTCAGGTCTGGGTGGAACTGATATTTGTGCTGATTCTCGTACTGATATTGGTGCTGATGCTCGTACTGATACTGGTACTGCTTCTGGTACTGACGGGCTTGGTACTGGCGGCAGGTGGCTGGTATATAGTGCCGGTGCGCCTTGAATGCGCAGCTCATCTGAAAGTCACCGTACTCATGGCCAAAAAAGACAAAAAAGCCAAGGAGGCCAAGAAAGCCCGTGCGGCAGAAAAGCAAAAGAAAAATACCGCCAAGTCGGACTCCAAAAACAAAAAGTTGGCCAAGAAGTCCGGCGAAGACGATGATGACCAGGATATTGATGCCATCTTGCAACAGTTTGCTAAAGAGCAGGAGGAGTTCAACGCCATCAAGATCGAGGTGTGTTCCCGCCCCCCCAGCAGATTAAACCCGTCCCTTGTCGCTTCGCCCATCCACGGTAAGCGTGAAATGTTTTTGTTTGGGGGAGAGCACGAGGTGGACTCACAGGCTCTTTTCTACAATGACTTGTATACTTATGCCATTGAGAACAACACGTGGAGGAAGATCACCTCCAAGAACAGCCCGCTCCCGCGATCATCCCAGGCCATGTGTGCACACCCTAGCGGGGTGATTGTGATGTTTGGGGGAGAGTTCTCGTCGCCTAAGCAGTCCACTTTCTACCACTACGGAGACACGTGGATTTTGGATGCAGAGACCAAGGAGTGGACCAAGCTCGACCAGAAGCAAGGTCCGTCTGCGCGGTCTGGCCACCGCATGTGTGTGTGGAAAAACTACATCATTTTGCATGGAGGCTTTCGGGACTTGGGTGCCCTGACCACGTATCTCCTGGACATGTGGCTTTTCGATATTTCCACCTACAAATGGACGCAGGCAGAGTTCCCGCCCACGCATACATTGCCAGATGCCAGGTCCGGGCACTCGTTGGTGCCGCATCCGGAAGGAGCAGTGATATACGGCGGATATTGTAAAGTGAAGGCAAAGAAGGGGTTGCAGAAAGGAAAAGTGTTGACAGACGCATGGCTTGTCAAGATGAAAGCCGACCCGAAGGGCATTCGGTTCGAGCGAAGAAGAAAGCAAGGCTTCACGCCCTCTCCTCGCGTCGGGTGCTCCATGGCCAGTCATAAGAACAGGGGCATTTTGTTTGGTGGAGTCTACGATTTTGATGAGAGTGAGGACAACTTGGAATCGCAGTTCTTCAATACTTTGCTCTCGTACCAGACCGACTCCAATCGGTGGTACAACTTGAGTCTCAAGCCCCGCAGGAAAAAGAAGCCCGAGCAGCAGCCACAGAAAACCCGGGATGAAGATTTGGAAGACATCTTGAACTCGATTTTGGCCAAGGCCAAGTTGGATGATGACGATGATGGGGGACATGAGGAGATCACCCAGATTGAGCGTCTCAAGCAGTTGGAGGAGAGAGACGAGATGGAAAGCGAACGAGTGGAGTTCCCGGTGTCTAATCAATTACCCCACGCCCGGTACAATGCCACCACGTGCGTCGTGGACGACACTTTGTACGTTTTCGGTGGTGTTTTCGAAAGAGACGAGCAAGAATTCGCTCTTGACTCGTTCTATGCCATTGACTTGAACAAGTTGGACGGTGTCAAGGTCATTTGGGAGGATTTGAGTGACTTGGAAAAGGAGTACGTGGACTCTGACGAGGATGAGGACGACGAAGCAGAAGAAGACGACGACGAAGAAGACGATGACGACGAAGAAGAAGAAGAGGAAGAGGCTGAAGAAGAGGAACAGGCCGAAGAAGCCCAGGACGATGAGGCCATTCCAGACGCGCGTCCATGGCTTCCACACCCCAAGCCCTTTGAAACGTTGCGTGCCTTTTACGTGCGCACTGGTGCTCAGTTTTTGGAGTGGTCCATCTCCAGTAATCGAGAGGCGCGCGGGAAGTACTTGAAGAAGGCCGCTTTTGATCTTTGCGAGGACAGATTCTGGGAGAGACGGGAGCAAGTCCGGATCACCGAGGATGAACTCGAGCAGTTGGGCGGGGTCGGCGAGATTGTGGAGAAAGACTTGACGGTCAAGACAAAGAGGAGATAGAGTATATACAGTATCCATTGGTAGAAAATATTACCTGCAAGGGCTACACACGGACATGGCGACATCAGCACCCGGAATCGCAGCCGCGGAAAGCGCTAGAGTGAAGCTCACGCGAAATGAATCCCCACTTGGTGGAAGGCATACAAAAGCTTCAAGAAATCCGTCTGGTCCATTTTGGCCGATCTCTGCTCCGCAAAGCCTGTTTCCGAGAGAACCTTGTTGATTTTCTCCTTGACAACAGTGCTCCTGTCCGCCTTATCGGTGTCCATGGCATCGGTGTCCATGGCATCGCTCTGCAGGGCAAGATAAGTGGAGTAGTTCTTAGTGAGGATGTCAAGCACGTTGCTGGACTTGAAGCCTGCCGCCACAGTCTTGTTTTTTCTGACAAAGCAGATTCGGAGCAACCCGTCCCATTCGTTGAAATCCACCGAGGGGCGTGGCTGTTTGATCTCGATGCGCACCACTGACGACTCCACCTGGGGGGGAGGGCGGAAGTTGTTCTTGCCAACCTTCATTATATGAGTGACGTTGGCCCACATCTGCACATTGGCAGAAAGTCGGCAGTAGAGGGCGTCGCCCGGCCTGGCCAAAAGACGCAAGGCAAACTCTCTCTGGAACATGAGAATCGACACTCTTGGCGGCCGAGGCTGGTTGAGCAATTTGAACACCAATGGAGACGAAATCTGGTACGGTGTATTGGAGATGCACACGTCGAAGTAGGGGAGATCTGTTTTCATGAAGTCGCCAAGCAAGATCTCGAGTTTCTTTTCTTGAGGGGTTCCGTGGACTCTTTTCGTCAACTCGGCCGCCATCCGGGGATCCATTTCCGACGCAATCACCTTCCGGGCCTGCTCCAAGATCCTCACCGTGAGGTTGCCTGTACCGGGGCCCACCTCCAATACCACATCACTGGGCTTTATCTGTGCCTTATCCACGATGCCTTGAGCCACCAACGGGTTCTTGAGAATATGCTGGCCGAGGTTGGTGTTGAACTTGAACACCGAGTTGATGTGCTTGTCTGCGGAAACAGTTTGCGCCGCAGGGCTGGCCGAGGTGGAGAACTTTTTCTTGGGTGCCTTGGCCATGGGGTAGTTTGAGAGAAGTAGGTCCTTCACTTCGCGCTGCGATGGGATGAGCGCGCCACACCCGTGCCTCCGCCCGATTTGCAACCGTTCGCAGTCAAAGCACTCGAGCACACCAGCCAGGTTCCAAATGACTCCCTCGCTGGATTTCGACACCGACCAGAGCATTGATATGGGCCACCTCAGCCTTTTGGCGTTTCTTTCGCACCTAGCCGAAATTTGCCGCAAAGTCCACCCTGGCATGCCCCCATGCATCAAGGACTCTGACTTCGAAGTCACCCTTGAAAAGGAGGCTCAGACATACTTCCGGAGTAATTGCCCGGCATACACTCACTACAAGCAAATATTTGGAGAGCAGCGATCAGTGCCGTTCGTGGGACGCATAGCAGGGAGGAAGCCCTGGCAAATGGGTTGCGTGCCCGAAGTGACCCTTCCCGTTGACCTCTCGCAGCTGTACATCGAAAACGCAGCAGGCCAGCTAGCAGATTATCTTACAGAAGAGTTCGAAAGCCCTTTCCCGGCCTTTGAATCCAATCATTCTAGGGGAGTCGAGTTGGAACAGGTGGTGAGTGGCTACATCAAGTTGACGGAGAACTTGTGCTTCAACACTCCCAAGCTCTTGTTAGACATAAAGGATTCAAGGAACAGTGTAAGGCAGCAGAAAACTGCGCTCTTTGATGGCGATACTGATGGGAACTTTCTTTGTGAGTTTGTCAAACACGAGCTCGAGACCCTCAGGAGGTGTATTGGGCAAATTTCCAAGTCCTTATCGATTGTGAGAGCTGGTGATTACTTGCTCAGTAGCATCAGTACATGGGTAGTCATGAACCCCACGCTCCGGCATGTTCAAAAAACGATTCAGGAAAGACACGACAAGCTAAGCCATATTCAGTGCTTCCAAGACCTCCCAAGGCTCGAGTCGCTCTGTTTCTTTCTCAAAGAGACCTGCAAGGAGCTTATCCGGATGACGGGGATCGTGAGCTTTCAAGATTCCTCTTCAGAAGGCACCTTCACTGCAGATGGATATGATACCGACGACCCACCAGCGTTGGAGGCTTTCAGCAGCAGCGAGAGTGAGACGGCGCTAGATACTTCCAGCCACGTCTCCAAGTAATGGGCCTCGCTTTTAATCTTCTAGCCTTTTGGATTTCTAAACCCTAGGACCGTAGTTCTGCTTTCAACAATTGCCTGATACAGCGGCCAAATAATCAAGATGCTCCATGGCCGACTATGTGCAGACGCGCAGCCTGGCATTCGCAGCTTTGCACAAGGCTGCACCGGGTTTAAGGTACCCACTACAACATCATAATGACAGCATCCAGCAAGCTGTCCCCTTACACTGACGTCACCTGGTCTGCAAAGAAGTTGGACATGTCAATATTCCGGTTTTTCTCCACCTTGAAATCGGGCCTTGGCCCGTCGCCTGGCTCAGTGGGTCTCCATCCCTCACAGTACGAGCTTACCACGCAGTCGCCTCTACTCACATGGGAGCGTTTTCGAGACCACCTCAACCTTATAAATCCCGACTCCAGCCAAGAGAGGCAAGATCATAGTCAGTTGAAACTTCTCAAGAAGACCATTCTGGACATTGGCCACGGTTCTTTGCTGCCAGTTCCGGCACCTTCTTTGCCGCTGCCGGGTCGGGTAGAAAAGTTGGATGCCTCAAAAAAAATACTCAAGCCTGTCAAACCGGGACTGTTACAGCCACTCAATCATAGCATTGTGGAGGACTTTAGAAACGACTTCTACAAAGTTCCTCCGCCTTTGTACATGAAGTTGTCGCACGTCGGTGGCCAGGAAAAGATTGAAGACACCTCAAACCTTGTTTTTACGTTTTTGGGGAAGCTCCAGAAAGTACCTCTTTGGGAGCAATACCGAAAATTTCCCCCCAATGCCCAGCGGGAGCTAGTTTCTGGTTTCGAAGACCTTCAGCTGAAGGTAATGAAATTCCAAGAGGGCTACGAGAACACTCGGGTCAATTTGCGCCCCATTCTTGATTTTGTGAGAGCCAAGCAGCTCAACACCAGCGTGTTCATCAAGCAATGTCAGCGACTTAGCGACGAGACGCAGCTCTTGAAAGAGTGCGTAGGCCTTTTCCACACCGAAACCTATGACAGCTTTCTCAACAACAAGCTGGGTCGAAATGAGGGCTATCTCATCCACGTGGTCCAAGAAAACCACAACATTCTCATGGAGATGCTTTTCGATTTACAACGCGCAAGTCCGCTATGTGAAGATAGACTTGAGCTCTGCAACGAGGCGATTTCGAAAGTGAAGAGCGTTTTGGTTGCCGGCGAAGATGCATTCCATTCGTTTCAGGTGGTCCATGGAAAGTATGTTCAGCACGACACCTTTTTGGAGAGATACTTCTGGAAGCTTTGGTGGCACTTTGACATTATCCAGCAAGAGCTCTTCGGGGGAGGAGTCAAAGAGGCTTACGAGCAGCACCAAAAAGTGTTGCTGCAGTGTATCTATGAAACATCCAGGGGGAAGGCATTGATCAGTATGGCCGAGTCAAAGCTTCGAGGCCTAAATCTCCTCATGGCCCAGATTGAGCGCATACATGAAACCCGCATGAGCGCTCGGAGCGTGCTTCAGCACTTTGCTGGCCGTTAACCATTCGTCCAAAGTATCCCATACTGCACGGTAGGTCTCTTGAGCAGTGGATCTTTTGCGCAGTGGGTACTCTGTGCGTGGTTTCCTACGCTTCTTTCCTGATGATTCAGCCAATAGTTAGCTTTACTCTTTCTAGAATGGTCACCAGTAGGAGGCAAGGTAGCTTGAGCCCGGGTACTCAAACACTCTGTGCGAGTCGCCAATCAAATCCCTGACCTGAGTCCCGGCGCCAAGTCTGATGTACTCGTCGTCAATGGCATCATCAACGCCGCCGCCTGCGTCGGCCTGGAACAAGTGTCTGAGCCTCTTTTGGGCATCCATGGCGCCGCTCTCGCCAGAAGAGTATATTGGCATTACGGGATAGCTATTCGCCTCTGCACCCAAAGGGTCCGGCTGGCTGAAGTCGAACGATACCCGCTGTCTGAGCTTGCTCTCGGGCGATCGTTTTGTTGGGTCAGTGAGAATGGATTTTAGCCCAGAGATAGCGTAAGGTGTTTCAGGCCGTGAAGTGTGGGCATTTGCAGTTTTGGGGGTGGGTTCGTCACAAAGCGGGGCATCTTCAACTCCATAGAGCCGATCTGAACTTTGCATGTCTTCTTGAAATTTCCTGGGTGCAAAATTAGCGTTTTCTTGAAGAAGGGGGATACTTGGCGAGGGCTCTTTTGCTTGAGAGCACTGGTCCAGACGGTCAACAAAAGAAGACTCTTTCGGCAGCTCGCACGCTTCAGTCGACCCCGGTACTATTGGCCACTCTCGGGATATTTCTTCACTAAAATCTTGGGAATCGAAACCAGTGGTTTTGGTAAGATGGCGGGTGGTGCTTGGCAGATTATGGTCTGTAAGAGGAGGCATGTTTTCGGAGTCACATGGCAAGCAGGCATCTGGGTGGACGGCTCGGTGCAGCGCGTTTATCCGGTGAACCTCTTTGCATAAAGAGCCCTGGAAACACGTAGAATTCAGTAGAACTTGGGCGAATTTTTTGTCAAAAGCAAAGCCATGGTCGTCTTCCTCCGAGCCGATAAAGAGCAGGTGCTTTTGAATGCCGTTTTTGTCCAGAAATGAGACAAGACGCAGGCCGTTTTCCCGGTAGTTGACTACAAGGATTTTTGCGTCTTCTGAAACGGTCAGCGAAGCTTTTGGGAGATTGGGCGGGCACTTGCGCTGGTCTGTGGCGGGGGCCTGCCTGTTCTTGGCCCCCCGGCCGACGTACACTCGTCTATGTTTCTTTCTCTTTCGGTTCTTCGAGAGCTGCGTCCTCTTGGTCGGGTAGAATTTCGGGGCGTAGAGGCGGGGGTCTCTGGCTTTGGACATCACCTGACTGGAGTGAAGATGCTGGCTGGAGAGTAGTGGTTTCGGCCGGCGCTCTCTTTTAGGGCTGTTTCCTTTTAACAAACTGGAAATCAAAAACCCACGGGCCTTGCCCTTTGGTTGCCGTTTCCGACTCTTGAGCCCTGTTGCGGTAGTTTTTGCACCTTCTTCTTCCTCTGGGGCTCCCACAAAAGCAGTGGCCTTGCTCCTTTCCTCCCTGGCATTTTCCGAAACTTCCAAAGCGGGGGTATTCGTGTTGTGGGTCGTTTTAAAAAGCGAGATAGCATCCTCGAGCGTTTCCGGCTCGCTGAAGGTTGCTGGCTCACCGCTATCGTGTTTGAAAGCATCATGTTCGAAAGGATCTTTTTTGGAAACCCCTTTTTTGGAAGTACCATGTTTGAAAGCACCATGACTGCTGCCTGTTTCTGCAAGCTCCTCAGCACCACTACTCTGGGTATCATAGTATAGCAAGGGATCCTCGAAGGGTGCTGAAACAAGGGCCAAGCCCTCCACTCCAGGTCCTAATTCTGTCTGTATAGACTCCACCTCTGAGAGCTCTTTGACTGAATCTTTAACTGACATACACGACTCTTTACCTGCAGACCCGTGTTGAAAGCTCGATGCAAGCCCGACTTCTTGTGAAGGCAGAGTGCCTCCCGAACTCCGGTTGGACACATTGCTGCAATCTGTCGAGTTGGGATCTCCCTCGTCGTCCGCAGGATAACAGATCTCGAAGGGCGAGTCAAGAAGGTTTCCGCTGAGCCCCTTTAGCTCAAGAACGGTCGCTAACAAGCTCCGCAGATACGGGTCAAGCTTCTGGAACCCAGCGGGCGTGCCCTCCATGCGGTGCACGTCAAGAGGAGGTACCCCGTGACAGGCACCCTCGCTCCTCCCAATCAGGAGGCTCGTTCCCAAGACTATCCACAAACTGAGGATCCTCACGGTCATTATGTGCAATAGGATCATGGAGCAAAGGCACTCAGCCTCCAACATTCTAGGTGCACATGCCCCGAACCCAAGGGCGTTATTCTCAGAGGTTCCGGGCCCTTGTGCATTTTTTCTCCCTGCACCAAATGCCTCGGGGCTCTCTGCTTTTATGCTGCTTGCCACATGGTTACCTGACCCGCGGGCCTGCTGGCTCGAGACAGGACCATTTGCGGCCAAAGTCAAAGCAGCGCGTCTTGCACGCAGGCAGCTACCTCCAGCGGGATCCCCGTTTGGCCCCAAGTCGTGGGTCCAAAGCTGGGTCTTGGGGTTGCAGCAGAGTCCAAGGCCCGGAGTTGCGTGCCGGGTATGGCGTGGAGGCCGGGCAAGACCTTTCAGGAAATTGGCAAGCTCCATTGAGATAATGCTCTGCACTCGGGCCGTCCTCATGGGCATGGCAGAGCGCGGATTAGTCTGCTCACGGGTGTCTGCGCTACACATGTCCGTGGTACAAATGGTCAACAAGCACAGCTTCAAGCAAAGCTTCGTGTAGCCCCATGCCGTTTCAATTTCCCCTACAACACTGGCCAAAGGCATCTTTCCTATCCCGAACAGGTGTTTACCCGAAATACAAGGCGGGCGCCGGGTCAAGTTGGCTTACCGATAGAGCCCTGGGCAGGTAAGGGGATCCAGATGCTGATGACGTGCTTTTCAGATGGAGAGGGGGCAGATGGTGGTGCTGGCGATGCTGGCGGTGCTGGCGATGCTGGCGATGCTGGCGGTACTGGCGGTCTAAGCTGGGACACTTGTATTTGGGCTGGAGTAAGTATGGTATGAACCCAGGCTACGGCCGGTGCGGTGTATTCTGTGCTCCTAGAAAAAGTGGGGCACTGGAAATACTTTTTGCACCCAACCGCGTAAACTAGTGCGGGCAATCGGCTGGTCTTTCCGGCATATGTGTCCGCTGACCATGGAGGCCGTCAAGCACCTTAGCCAAGAGACCGCGGGGCTTGGACAATAGATCGTGGGGAAGGTCACGGGACTTGGGCAAAGATCGCGAGATTTGGACTCGAGTGTCCAGTGCTAGTAGGACCCGGCCCGAAACAGAGGCGGGGGAAGCGGTTGGGGCGTGGCCCGCAAGACGCACTGGGCTGGCTCTGTCCCCGTGAGCTTCCGGCGCCCGGCCGAGGCGTGCCGCGTTTTGGTCGCGGGCAACCTAAATACCGCGCATGCATATAGTGGCCTCGCATATAGATTGTAAACACACCTGACACACCGGTAACATTCCTAGACCCGGAAAAGACCCCCACACAAAACCCGCCTTTCCAACGTGCCCCTTGAACCTGGATCCCTGAACACGACACTCTAGTGCGTGCATACTTCCCTCCCCGTTTTGAGCTTTTGCTGCACTCGGAGCAACCCTATTCCAATGACCGTTCTGCCAGGGAAGGGCCTATCTTGGGCCGTCAACCAGTTCGAAATAGAGCTGATCGTCGACTACGACCTACCGAGAAAACACCTGGACCTCAACCACCACGAAACCTTCAAGATCGAACGCATCTTGGAAACCCTAGGGTCGTACTTGCGCAAGTTGAGCGACTGTGCCAAGAACATCTTGACCCACAATACCAACTTGGACTGGTACTTCAACAACAGGAAGATCATCTTCCAGCTCATCACCCTCTTGAAGAAAATCGATGCGTACTTGACCCTGATTTTCGATTTAAGGCTCACTCTTTCGGGCAGCTTCACCCTTGAGGAGATAGCTCTGCTCTCCATGGACTCCATGCAGCTTATTTCCAGCATCAAAAAGCGCTCCGACGTGGCCACCTCCTACATGGAGCTTCGGCACCTGATAATTGACACCTTGGATATAGAGCTCTCCGACTGCTCCACCGAGATGTTTTCCATCAAGAATACCTTCAAACAGCCTTACATAAATGAGAAGCTCACGATCGAACTGGTCTTGGAGAAATTCCGCTTCGATGGCCTCCGCAAGGTCAGCTCGCCTTGCCTCAGCGCCGTGTCTCTTCCTTCTCTATACGATTCCGAGGAACAAAGTTTCGACCGTTTGGACCAGCTTGAAAAGCGTCTAGATCCAATGCAAGCTTCCATTGAATTCTTGGCCCACAAAATCTCCGAGTTCGACGGTCTCAATGCTTCTCTTTTCCAAGATGCAAACGATTTTCTTGCTTCGGATTTCCGCAATCTCCAGAATAGGTGGGATGCTCTCTTGGTGAATTTTGCTGCTTTGAAACGCAACTCCATCGATTCTAGGTACTACAAAATATTTTACTTTATGATCACTGAGGTCCTGGCAAGAGTTCACAAGCTCATACGAGATGTCAAGAATGAAGGCATCGTCGGTGTGTCCGAAAAGATCGCAGGTGACTTTAAGGTTTGCTCAAGCACCATAAAACTCATCAACTTGGCCTTCAAGGACTCCTTGATCTATCAGAAAGATTTGTTGTCACTCTACAACGAGTCAGTTTTACCGCGGTGGTCCTACCTCAATGTTCTTCTCGGGGAAGAGAAGCCTCCATCGCCCTCGGTGGCTCTGTCCGTACCGATAGAGCCAGGCAGGGACTTGAATCCATCACCAAACCAAGTCTCTGCTCTGTCGTTTCCGCTGGCGGGAATAGATGAAATCATGGCGATTTCAACATTAAGCACTGACCTGGATATTGCAGCGGCTACCCATGCAAAGCCTAAGAACGACAATTCAAGGAATCCCTCGGGTGGCAGTTTGAACTTAGGCTTGGGAATCAGTCCTGTCACAACAGTCCCTTACAGTGTCTCGAAAAGAGACCGCATTCTAGACTTGAATATAGACGCGCAGGAAATCCCCAAGTCAAACATACAGATGGCCCTCATGGGACTTTCTGAAACTTCGGGAGTGGAGCAAAAAGTATGCATTAAAAACGGCGAAACTGCCCCTGTCATGGGGATAACACCCAGAACGAAAGTCATGTCCAAAAATGTGTTGAATGAATCCTCTGTTCCCAATCTCTCGCCGGTTGACCGATCTCCTCGCAAGTCAACTTTGTTTAGTCCTTCGGTGGAATTACCGCTAATTAGCGAGAAAAAGACCACCAGGCAGCTTTTAGAGATCCTCAAGAAGGAGGGTTACTGCAACTCCAGAATCCCTCGAATCGTATCCGACTACGGAAGTTTCCAGCTTCCCAAGATTAAGAAAATGGCCGGAAAGACTATGATTCCTAGCATTGCGCCAGACAACCCAGTATTCTACTCACCCGAGCGAAGAGCGGATATCAAAACTCCCCATAGAAACATCAGCTCTTCGTGCTGCTGCGACCTACCATCCGTCCTCGAAGACACCCCAGAGAATTATCAGGAGGGCTTGGATACTGAAGACTTCTCGTTGATCCAGACTCCTGAAGACAAGCAGTTGTTGTCACCATGGGTAGACAAACGGCAATTGAGCAGTTTTACAAGCAGTACCCATAAAAGCCTTCTCCGGACGCCGCCTCTTAATCTCCTATCGCGAAAGCCGTCATTAAACTCGGTGCAGGTTCCTCATCTTTCCCCTAGCGACAAGGAAAACCTCTTTCTTTCGCCTAAATGGAGGTCCACCTCACCAGAACGGCCGGGATCTTCCATGGGTTCCAGATACGACGAAGTGAATTTGACCCAGCCATTGAAATCTCTGAAACAACGCTGGAAGTAAAAGCACAACGAATATGCCCAAAATGACTGTTATAAAGAATCAATGGATTTTTTTACACTTTACCTGCCCTTGGAGTTTGCATCTTCTTCGTATTCGGCCATAGAATTCTTGGTGAAGCCGTCAAGGAAAAGATCTTTTCCGAATATCTTGTACATCATGCTATCCTTCTCAGTTCTCCACTTCTCTTCCTCACTGAACCGGCGCACTGTTTGACCCTCTAAAATCTCGCCCTGTTGCACCTTTTTGGTTGATTTGCCCGAGACTCGCCTGTATATCTCCCACCCGGGTACGAGCATAATCGGAATGGAAAACAATATCATGAATACTCCGCGGTACCTAGTTCTCACCTCTTTGGGGGCTTTCTTCCAGTTTGGCCTTCCCGTTTCGGCCAATTCTTCGTAAAACTGAGCCCCCTCCTTGGGCGGGGTATTTTTCACGGCACCAGGACTTTTAAGGTGTCCTTTTTGGGGGTCATAGGGGGAGAACGTCCCGGGTTTTTTCATGTGGTGATAGTGTGCAAGAGAAGTAGCCGCGTACATAATATTCGAGCCTGGACCCGCGCAGATAAAACCCCAACACCAAATTATCATATCTTTCCGTCATTCGCCAGCTATTTCTTGAAAAGACATCTATTTCCTTCTTCTTTTTTTTCTGACTACACAACACCATGTCCATTGAACACTTGATTGCTCAAAAATCCGAAGCCTATCCCCGTCCTCAAGGCATCACCTACGTATATGGTACCGCCGGTTTCCGGATGAAGGCTGAGCTCTTGGACTATGTCAACTACACGGTGGGCATTATTGCTGCGTTGCGGTCCAAGTTTTTGAAGGGAAAATCCATCGGAGTGATGATCACGGCTTCCCATAACCCGCCCCAGGATAACGGGGTAAAGGTGGTCGATCCCATGGGCAGCATGTTGGAGGCCTCATGGGAGAGTTACGCTACTGAACTAGCAAACACGCAGGAGGACCGTTTGGCCGCAAAAGTGCACGAAATCGCCCAGCGGTTGAGGATAGACCTCGCCTCGCCTGCACACGTGATTGTGGCCCGTGACTCCAGGGAATCGTCGCCTCGTTTATCCAAGGCTACCGTGGACGGCATTCAGTCGCTTCCTGGTTGCAAAGTCGATGACTACGGACTCTTCACCACGCCCCAATTACACTACATCACTCGCACGTCCAATGATGCAAGCTACGGCAAGTGCCTGGAGGAAGGGTACTATGAAAAGATGGCTACTGCGTTCAAACGCATCTTCAGCTTGGGTTCGGGCAAAAAGGTTGATATCACCATTGACTCTGCTAACGGCATTGGTGCACCCAAGATCAAAACCTTGCTTGAGAATTACTTGGACAGCGAGGTGTCTTACTCGTTTGTCAACTCGTCCTACGACGTTCCTGAAACATTGAATGTCAACTGCGGGGCCGATTTCGTCAAAACAAACCAGAAAACCCCGGCAAATGTCGTTCCACAAACAGGTAAGTTGTACGCATCTTTCGATGGTGACGCTGACAGACTAGTGCATTACTTCCAGGATGACAAGGGCGTCTTTAAGCTTTTGGATGGCGACAAGATAGCCACGCTTCTCGCTTTATTCTTGCAGAGGTTGCTTTCAAAAATTGACACCTCGAAGTTGGCCCTTGACATTGCCGTTGTCCAAACTGCATATGCCAATGGATCATCCACGAAGTACGTCGAGGACGTGCTCAAGATCCCCGTCAGGTGCACACCAACCGGAGTTAAGCACTTGCATCACGAGGCAGAAAAGTACGATGTGGGTGTTTACTTCGAGGCCAACGGCCATGGAACAGTTATCTTCTCTCCAGAGGCCGAGAAGAAAATTTTTGACTACAAAAGTAGCGGCCCGGAAGAGGAGGAGGCCTTGGAAGTGTTGAAGCAGTTCACCAAATTAATCAATCAGACCGTGGGCGATGCTATTGCAGACTTATTGAGTGTGTTGGCTGTTCTTTACTACTTGAAATTGGACGCACTCGCATGGGATAAGGAGTATAGCGACTTGCCCAACAGATTGGTAAAGGTGATTGTACCTGATAGAACGGTGTTCAAGACTACAAACGCCGAGAGAACTTTGGTGGAGCCCGTGGGCATGCAAGACAAGATTGATTCTATCGTTAGGAAATACAAGGATGGAAGATCCTTTGTCAGAGCCTCCGGTACTGAGGATGCCGTGCGGGTGTATGCGGAGGCAGACACCAAGGCAAACGCTGACCTGTTGGCCGAAGAGGTAAGCTCTTTGCTCAAGTGAGCGGCCAACAACGCGGTTCCGGCTCATTCATGTTTCCGTTTGTACTCGCCTGGGCTGACAAACTTTTTTCCCAAAGACCATAGGCCTCGTCGCTTGGCCTTGGCCTTGGCCTCAAGTTTGCGGTACCATTGCTCGCAGTCCCCAAACTCAGCACCCATCTTTGACTCGTACACGACAGCGAGTCCGTTTCTTAACATCTCGGCGCTCACGTCGCGGCGCCCGTTCCATTTCCACACCTGGGCTCGCGCCACCACCCGCTTATACTGATCTATTGAATATGGCGTAATAGTCACAGACCTGTGTATGAGATATTGCCGTAGCCACTCGAGCGCCTCGGCCGAAAATGGCTGCGCCGGCTTTCCAAAATGGGCACTTTCCGGCGCGTCCACGCCACAGAGCCGGATCATCAAGGTTTCGTCCTTCAATTCCGCCCTCTTGGTGGGCGTCTGGCGGAGCCACCCCCACCCCATCAACGGTCCTCCGGGAGTGTGATAAAACCTGAAGTTGTCTCCGTCACCAACCCGCGTGACTGTGCCGTACAATTTCCGTTGGTTGTCCAATATCCGTGGCGTGAGGTTGAGGTATGTTTTGATGCGACGCACATACCGGTTGTAGAACTTATAGGAAAGGAGGATCCCGCCGGCTACACCGGTGGAAAGAAGGACTACCTTGGGATGAAAGATCCCGATCCCTTCCTCCTCGGAAGCCTTCTGTTCGGGCATGGATGTGAGCGCTTCGTATGGTATGTATACATCAAGCCGCGCATAGACCCGGCAGACGCACTGGCGGCCAGGTAGGGCGGCCACATTTCCAAAGACGGTATGTCAGTTTTTTATGCCGCTTTTGTAGGCCGCTTTGGACGCCAGTTTCTAATGCCGAATTCCATCATTCTTTCAAATCGCTGAACAAACGTCTTTCTGCAAACCGGGCCCTAGCCAGAGACCGCCGTGGTCACGTGCCCGGGCGGCCCTGCGTCTCACGTGGTGCACTTTTATCTGGCCCGTGAGAACATTCTTGGCCCGTGAGAACATTCTTGGCCCGCCTGACGACATGAGCATTGCCGACGGAGAGTACGACATAGACCTCTCGGTTCTTATCGGGAATGGCGCCGGGTCCGGGCTGGAATCCGCTTCTCTCGCTGTAAGATACGGCTTTATTCCCGACTCCATGGATCAGTCCAGCGCCCTTCATTTGTATCAGGGGGACCAGATTTGCATCTTGGAGGCTCTGTCTACGGAAAAACTCAAGAACACAGATGCCCTCCCCATTATTTTTGAGGGAGTGCCCCAAAAGCAGCGTCCTCAGGCATCTGCATCTGCTCCTAATGACTCCTACTACCTTTCGTTTACCCCTAGCGGCGACGCTCTAGAAGCGGATGTGAAAGTAGCCCTCAGGAAACTCGGCAGCACCATTCGCGTCAGTAAGTCAAGAAACGCAGAGAAATGGCGGGCGCTGATCCGGGAATGGCGCAGCCTGGACCCTCTGCCCAACGACGTGATCCTTCCCGTGGAGAAAAGCCGGCCCGAGGTCACCAAGCCTCGGGTGAAATCTGTGCCACCGGCTCCAAAAGTACAGAAATCCGCCCCAAAGAAGCTTTCTCGGCCTGCAGCAAAACGCCCTCCTACTGAAAATCCACCTAACAACGACATTATCAGTGTTTCTGACTTCGAGGACCTTGAGAGTGATGGCAACAGCGAGTACAAGAAAGGCAACGATAAAAAGCAAACCGAAGGGGCAAGAAGAACCCAAAACACAGCCAAAATGACTGCAAAGGTGCCTGCCGGGGGAAAGGTGCCAAATACGACAGTCTTCAAGAGCAGCGATCATGATTTGGATGACGAATGGGCGGATCTTGAAGACCAGCTCGAGGAGGTATTGGAGTCTGACCAAGCGCAAAAGCCCGAACCAACCTCGGGTAGCGATGATGACTCTGCCTTTGAGGATGTTATCAAAGCAGAGCCCATAATCATCGATGTCAAGGAAGAAAAGAAGGCGCCCCATCAAACAATCATGCCGAGGTCGGGCGCCAATAAGACACCTATGAGTCTTCGGCAATTACATGGGAGCACCGAATCGAACGACTACTTGAGCAGCAGCGAAGAAGAGTAACTGGCCTCCTCATACCCCAGCATTATGACACTCTGGTAGTGTTTTAACGCTGGTGCTGTATATAGTCATGCGTGCCATCTTCGCGATATATCGGATCTTCTTTCCCACCCAATGAATCCAACCACCTATGAAGCTATAGATAGCAGATTGAGAGTTTTGGAGCTTCAATTGGGCATCAAGAAAAACAGTGGAGGTGCACTTCTGGAAAGTGATGCAGTGGTTGCTCGAATCAGTCGTCTCCACTCGAAAATCGACTCTGTATATGCCAGCAACCCAGAACTACAACATGTGCCGGACGTGATGAAGCGGTTCCAAAGGCCAGGTGACAAATCTGCTAAACTCATTGAGGCGATAGAAAACCAAGAGAATGTGACAGTACAAGAGGGGGATGAAGAGGCAACTTCAGATGGCGGCGTGCTGGCTGCAAGCGCACAAGTGGATGACTTTACCAAGCAAGAACTCATACTCATTAAACAGCCCCAGTTGCTCGAATTTTGTGACAGCCTCAAGTTGATTCTGGCCTTGGAAATCCCTTCTCTTACTCCGGAACTCTACAAGGGAATGGATCCCAGCATAATACTAGAGAGGAAGAACAAAATTGAGGCTGTGGCTGGTGAGTTCGATTTGCTTTTAGCAAAGCACTTGATTATTCTCGAGAAATACTCGGATTTAATTAATTCTCAGTCATTGTTCTGGAAGGGCGTACAGGACACGCTTAGAGAGGCCAGCGTTGCTGCTAATGCGGCCGCAAAGAGTTTACAGACGAGAAGTAAATATTGAAAAAAAAATAACGCAAATGGTTGACTCCCAAAACTTCTAAGAAGCAAGAGAAGTTAAAAAATAAAGTAGACACCCGTGAAAAAAAAATGGACGAGTCCGGATTTGAACCGGAGACCTTTCCCATGCTAAGGGAACGCGCTACCAACTGCGCCACACGCCCAGAGAAATGGTCCCTAGCAGGATCGAACTGCTGATCTTGGCGTTATTAGCACCACGCCTTAACCCACTGGGCCAAGGGACCTTTGTTGCGAAATTTCTTTTCGCGCACAAAGAAATTTTCAGGGAACGGCCAAATTGGTTCACCCCGAAGACCACCACATATACAGTACGTAACAATCGCCTGATTTGAGGGAATTACAGCACATTCAATTATGTGAATTTTTTATCTCCAATTCTCTTTCCCACCTCACAATGAGTGAACATATGAATTTGTCCAATAAAACTAACGAACTCGAATCTGAAATGCCTATCATTGATTCCAATGATTACATCGGTTTAATTACTCATAATCCTACAGCAAGTGTAAATGAAGAGACTGATCATAACCGGGTAATTGTTGCAGAGTCTATGGAGATTTCTGACAAATCAGATTGCGAGTCAGGCAATGGAGCAATAAGTTCTGAGGATTCCGATCGCCAAGAGGAAAGAAATGAGCCAGGGGATTCTGAATTTATCGCCAGACTTACCGAGCAAAGTCGAATCAAACACAATCCAGTGAATGACAAGGCTATGAAGTTTCTTGAGAAAATGGAGTATCCAAAGATATTCATTGGTCCTATTTGCCCTTGCAGATGAAACCAATTGATTGCAGATTAAACTGAAAGGGAAAATGACTCCAGAAGAGAAGGAGTTATTTTTATTTTTGCTAACCGTATCTTGCAACACTCATCATCCCTCTTGAAGGCCGAAACCATTAGGACGACGTCGAAAACTAAGTACTCCTACTCCATTGCTCGCTTTCTTACTTTTATGGCACTCGGCAAAACCATGGGCAAATACAGAATCAAGCACGATTTGACTATGAATGCCTTGTCTGGCAAGTGCCAGAGTCTTCGTGAAAATGAAGGGATGACTAAAGAGCTTGTGGAGCTTTGGGCGAATAACATTGAAAAAGAAGGAGATGCTGTAGGGGAAAATAATATTATTTGTGCAATTCTTTATGCCCCGTATTCCCTGGAATTTTTTCTTTTTGTTGCCTGCAAGCCAGTTTTCGTGTAACGGGCGAGCTATGCTAGTCAAAAACAGGTATTAGCGTTGGGTTACTCGAACGTAGACAATTTCTTGGCACAACAAACACAGTATGCATGTACCAACGCGGCATGAGAATTGAGGCGGAGAATGAGGAGCGGGCCGTGCGTCTGCAATAGGAGTCCTTTTAGAACAAGAAATAAAAGTACGGGTGGTCAGAAGGATATCACAACAGGTCATCCCGAAAGGGAACTAAGCATTCTTCCAATACAAGATTCCTCAAACATAAACTCTTTAACCATATCAATCCACTGGCGGGAGAGTTCCTATGCATCATAGATATGAGAAAAAATCGGTACGCTGGCTCATTTTTTCCGGAAAGATGTCTTCAATCAAGCACTGACGCTTACAGGCCTTAGTGCCATAACACATAAGGATCCGACATATGGTCCATTGTACCCGTATGCGATAAAGTCATGTGGATATCTGACGCACCTCCTTGTTCCAGGAACTTTTCTCGAAACAATCAACGAATTCATTTTCCCGAAGCACTAGACCTTACTAAAGAACCTAGCAGGTATGTTTTGAAATGTTTTCCGCTGTAAATTCAAGTGTTAGCTTCTTACAAAAGCTGTTGCAGACACGAAGCATGTCTTGGGTCTAGCCTGCAAATTATTCCTTAGCCAAATGTTTTACAAGAAAACTTCTCGATGAGATTTGGCGGGGCATCCTAAAGCCGGCCTGTATTTTCCGCCACCTGGTGAAGATGTGGAATTCTAGAAGCATTGTGTTCTTATTTCCTAGGAACTCACATTTTCTGAACCTTTTCTGGACATAAATAGCCCTGATACCTTGATTTGTACCACCAGTCTAGGTTTGTAAAAAGGGAAGTTCACTAATGAGATCACAAGTCGCGCTGGCTGAACAATCTTTTCGCAACTTCTCAGCCAAAAGGCGTCCAGTGTACAAATTTCAAAGCAACGTGAAAAATCGAAAAGCCTGAAAAAACCCCAAAAATTCCCGCCGTTGCATAGATTGCAACTCCTTTACCCCTCTTGGTTTCCCAAATCTCCTTCACTCTGGCGGGGCATGTAATTTGAAGGACATTCCAAATTGACCTCATTCGCAGTGCACTGTTTGTATGGACCGCTGAGAAACGGACCCGCATAATACTTCGCATTAATAGCCAGATTCGAAGACTGTTTGAATTACAAACACATATTATTATTATACAGCTGGCTCGCTTCTTCGCAACTAGTTCTTCTTGAACTTGGCGAGCAACAGACTGAACTTGAAGGTACTCAAGCGGATATATCTATAGAGAATCATGCCCGCAACCATGTTGAAGAGCACGTAAGCACAGAAGAAGCCGACGTTTCTCCACACATACTTGTACTTGATACCCACAGTCAAGAGGTACTGGTCTGCAACAGTGTACAGACAGTAGCCGCAATTGGCGGTAGCCTGGGGGTCTTGCAAGTAGCCTTGCGTCTTAGCAATGAAGTCTTTCATGTACTCTCCGCAGGTTTGGCCGCTTGGTGGATCGAAGAACGAAAACTCCTTGGCGGAACAACTCACTGGCCTTTTATGGAGGAATGAGCCCACCAAGTTCTGGATTATGTAAGTATAAGGGCTGAGCTTATACATGAAGGTCCAGAATCCAGGCATAAGAGCAACGGGCTGCACCACTCCGGCAAACATGACAACAAAAGTGTAGAAAAACGACACAAAGACTGCAGCGGACTGGACATTTGGCGCAAAGTAGGCCAACATAAGTGCAAAGGAAATGTTAAACAATTGCAAGAAGACGCCGTACGTGAGATAGAACACTCCCGCGTGAGGGCCCGAAGTATCTGCCTGAGTAGGGAAGTACAACGACACGAAGAACAATGTGCCGCCGAATATGGTGTAAGGGATCTCGTTGATGAATTGCGACACCACCATGACCCACCAACTGTAGGTGTTCGAGACTTTTTCTCTACCCTCGAAGTTCTCTCTCATCTGCAAACATTGGGCCTGGATCTGGTTGATTAATGGAGCAGAGACAACCATAGACAAGAAAGCACAAAACATTCCGTTCTGCATTCCAGCAAGTGTGTGCTTTAAACCGAAAAACGTGAAGCCGATAAATAAACCGTTAATGATCATCAACATGAACTTGGCCATAATGTACTCTGGGTTTCTCCAGAATGCAAGGGCTGTTCTCCATGTGACAATCCGCAATTGAAATAAGGCGCTGCTTGCGTACTTATTGTGAAGCTCGCTGGTGTCGTGATCATTGTCATGTGGATTTTGCTGGCGGCTTTTTCCCTCCGTGATGAGCTCGTCAATTTTGGTCAATGCGTCTGCCTTCTCTTGGGAATTCTGCCAAGCCTGGAACCAGTCAACGCTAGTCTTAGCTGTGGCACCAGCCCCAATGACATCGAGAATGTACTCAGCTGGATTTTCGGAACTTTCACACGTTCTTCCGCCATTCCTTTCGAAATAGTCGATGATTTGGGTAGAGTTTTCCCCAATGTCTCCAAAATAAACGGTCTGTCCACCTTTTTTCAAGAGTAGCAAACGATCAAATTGCTCAAACAATGTAGATGAGGGTTGGTGGATAGTGCACAAGATGGCTTGTCCAGCATTGGCCAAGTCCTTGAGTAATTGAACAATAGCCCAGGCAGATTGGGAGTCCAATCCTGAAGTGGGCTCATCCAAGAAAAGCAAAAGGGAAGGTTTTGCGACCAATTCGATTCCGATAGTCAACTTCTTGCGCTGCTCAACGTTGAGACCAGACCCAGGTTTACCCACAATGGCTTCAGAGTACTCCTCCATATTCAAGACCTTGATGATCTTTTCAACATATTCCAACTTCTCGTGGTCTGGGACAGACTTTGGTCTTCTCAATATAGCAGCAAAAGTGAGTGCTTCCCTAACAGTAGCTTCTGGAGCATGAATATCTTGCTGCTGAACGTAACCGGTTCGGCGAATGAACGTGGCATCCAATGGTTTTCCGTTAACCAACATGTCACCAGTAACAACACCCATGTTAATTCTTTGAGCCAATGCATTTAACAAGGTTGTTTTGCCTGCGCCAGACTCACCCATCAAAGCAGTCAATTGACCAGGCAAGCAGTAACCAGAAACAGAAACCAAAAGCTTCCTCTCGGCACCATCGTAGGGAATAACATAATCGACGTCTTTCCAAACAAATTTGTCATCGACTCTTAAATCTTCGAGAACCTCTGACACGTTTTCGGGAGGAACTTCGGACTCTTTGTTGACAGCTGGCCCAGCTTCCTCATCAGCGCTAGTTGCCTCCTGAGGCATGAGGATGTGATTGTTTTTGTTTCCTCTCAAGAAGAAAAGGCGATCAATACCGCCCTCAACTGGGCGAATGACCTCGCTTCCAATGGCGTTTATGGCCATAAAGAACAACAAAAATCCAATTGTGATGCCAAAGTTTCTCCAAACATGACTGAAGGAGTACTCATAAGATAACTTGAGATAACGGTCACCGTCGACCCAAGACTGTCCTTTGACCGAACCAACGAAATCGCAAACAGCATTTGCAGAACCATATCCTGGTCCATTTGGGGTCAACCTATTCGCATCGCAAGGCATTTTTCTTCCGTGGAACTCAGTCGTGAGCATTGCTTCAAAGCAGTAGAGGATTGGGTTGATGTAAGAGATCCACTTAAACCAAGGGTGCATGGATGGTCTTTGAATCATGTACGAGGAGTACATTAATGAGGCCAAAATGAAAACACCCGAAATTGCATTGGCTCCAGCAATAGACTTGTTCCACGAAGCGATAGCCTTGAAAAGGAAATTCATTGTCAATGTAACCAAGAATGAAAAAAGAAAAAAGGTGAAAAATTTACCTGCCTCACTGGCCAAGTTCGCCATGAAGTAGATAATGATGCAGAAAAAAATATTAGTGAGGAAAGCAATGGGAATCACAGTCATGCAATCAGCGAGGGCATAAGCAGACGGATGATAGAGGTTATAATTCCGCTGCTTCATCAATATAGGTCTGGCCTCAAAAGTGTTGGAAACTTCGGCTAATCCACTCAATGACATGTACAAAAGTGCAAAGAAAATCGCGCCGCCTCTGGAAAATGCCCCATTCACTGAATCTGGAGTATTGTAGTACATAGAACCGGCAATTAAGGCCTGCAGAACAGCTGCCAAAACTTGAATGATGGTGTAAGATCTGTCATTGACAATGTTGTTAATGGACCTCTTGAAACAGAGCATTAATTGATGGTAGAAGTTGACGGTGTACTTGGATTGCACCCTTTGAAGCGCTTGCTTTTGCTGCTTGATGGATTCAATAAGATAATCTTTGGTTTGGTTTCCAGTGAAGCTTTGCTTGTAAGCAGCAATTTCGTTTTGAAGCTCAGTAAATTCTGTCGAGTTTTCCCAATACGTTTTGAAGTCTTCAGCGGTTTGTGGAACCTTGTCTTCCATACCTTCGAAAGCAACTCTGCCAGCAGGATCAGTAACTGAAGTCAAGAACTCTGCCGTGGTTTGTCTTTGTGGACACCGAAAACCCATCTTTTCGAAATATGCCTTTGCCTTTTCGATAGGACCGAAATACACCTGTTTGCCAGAATACAAAACAGTCACTTTGTCGAAAGTTTCGTAAATATTCTCTCCAGCTTGATAAATAGTCACGAAGGAAGTCTTTCTCATGAGGTTCGTAGACAAACGAATAGCTCTAGCGTATTCCAATGCAGTGGACGCATCAAGACCTCTTGTAGCATTATCCCAGCAGTACAAACTTCCCTCGCAAGCCATGGCTTCAGCAATGGAGACTCTTTTTCTCTCACCGCCGGAAACACCTCTTATGTAATCGTTACCAACTTTCGTGTTGAATGTGTGCCTCAAACCAAACACAGTGGCCAACATGTCTCTATTAAAATCGATATGTTGCTGAGGTGAGTGTCCATTGATTCTGGTGCGGGGAGTTTTGCAAGCGATAGCAAAGTCAAGGGTTTGTTTGACGGTCAAATGAGGAAGATGAACGTCCAATTCAGGGTTGTACACCAAGTCGGACGAAAAGGTCTTCAAAACCTCGTCACGCGAGACGCCGTCGTAATTGACTTCGCCTTCAAAACCTGTGTACATGGCGGTGTCGGTTCCACTAATTGTCCGAAGAAAGGTGGAGCACCCTGAACCTGGCCTTCCCAAGACCAAAAGCATCTCGCCGCTCTTGACAAGCCCATGGAAGTTGTCTAAGATGGCACGGTTGGGAAGTGCCTTGGCCTCTCTTGCGCTTTGGATTCCACCATAGGGACCCTTCAAGATGTCGGACATGGTAGGCAAGTACGCGTAAGTTTGGTCCTTTCCGAATACAGACAAGCCTTCAAAGGACACACCCAAGCTCCTGAATTTTATGCCCTCTTCATCCGCACGGTTGCGGAAGCTCTTAAGAAGTCTTCCCAAATCAAAATCTTCGGGGTCAATGGTTAGGTCATGCTCGTTGAAGGACCTTCGGGTGGAGAGTCGTCTTGAGAGGGTTTCGAGCTGGTCAAGTATATTGGAGTTTGCTTCTTGACGGTCGGGGCCCTTGATTTCTTGTATATCCAGTGATTGATCGCTTATATTGTTTGTCTCGTCGAAAGCCGGGGTTGTAGCCATGGTGAAGATTAAAGACCAATACGCCCCAGGGGGATTTGCCCGCCTTTAAATGAGTACGATGCTACGGATGCAAACCGATTAGTTGTGACAGCCAAGCCGCACGATATGCACGTGAACATCAGCCCTAAAAAAGGGAAACAGATTGAAGCAGCCCAACCGGGCAATAAAAATTTACCAAAATTACTTCGGATTATAGCTAGAGAAAAGCGGAGTTTTTTCCGTCTACTTAGAGGAGCTCCGCTTGCTTGGGGCAGCAAAAAAGTGGATAAAAGCGCAAACCCGAGACGGAAAGAAAATCCGAAGAACGTTGATTTTCTGACTAAATTCAGGCATCTTGCAGCAGAGACACCTAGCCGTGGGCGCGGAAAAAAATCCCGCACCCAGTTTACTAAAAATTATGTCGCAATGTTCACTTGCCGCAACCACCACGTATGGATACTGCGTGTCTAGACCTTTGCTTGAAGCAATCATTAGTAATAACTATTTGAACAAGTGCATGACTTTGGGGATTTCACATGCGGCCGCAAACGTCCTGAATGCCACATAGTGAATGCTACATACTGAATGCTACAGGCGCTGTGATGGCAAAATCTTTCAATGCATCAATTGACTTTTACGAGTCATTGTGTAGTGTCCAGACGAGCCCTGAGGCCAGGTGAGCCCTTGTACCGGGCATGCAGGCACCATATCGCGCGCGAGGGTCTAGACTGTGGCAGGCGGAGTCCTTCAAGCATTTGGTCTCTCCGTGGACGAAACTTGCCCCATAAACATGTCGGGAACCCGAGCCACATGAGCGGCGACCATCCGTACGGGCGCAACCTTGGCATAGCTCAAGGGGCACGCGAAAATGGCGACCTGCATCAGCGCACGCACCGTCTCCAATAAAATTCTCTTGAGGCATCGAAACATACTAATGCAGGGGTCCAAAGCACCAAACAATCTGGCACACGAGCGCCCCCGTGCACCATGGACCGCCCATTGTGAATGTGCACTCTGGAGCATGAAACTAAAACGGCATGAATTGCATAACTTTCTTGCCCCTTGTATGCGATCTCGATCCGGGACGCCCCTCCAGAAACAAAAGCCACGGCGTTGATTAGTGCGAGCACAAGATATTATCGACCGCGTGGAGCGAAAGAAGCGACAGATTACCGCACGGTGGAACGAGGCAAACGGGCATGCTTCAAGAGGTTCAGCAAATCGCCTGTACATTGAATGCGCTCGGTCCCTTGGATATGCATGGGGTGAATAAGGAAGTGGTGTCTAGGGCTGGTGCCAAAATTAGGCCATAACGCGAAAAGCGCAGAATTCCATTGTTCGATGCTCATAATCCAATGCTCACAATCCATGCTCACAATCCATGCTCACAATCCAATGATCGAGATTCAATGCTCAAGACTTTTTTGCCCGAAGTTTCTTTGCCCGAGATCCCAAGACTACACGCGCTCAAACACCCCAATCACCGACCCCGCCCTCGGGCACACCGCCAGATTGTATTCTAATTTACCTTTTACATGAACCGCCAGCGCACTTCTGTTCGTGGAGATCTGGGCAGGGTAGGTGGCCGAGTGCTGCTCATGTAGGTATGACTGCGCACAATAAATGCATGAAGTTGTTAAAAAAAGTTTCTGCTCTCGTATTCTGAAAGCGGTTTCGGCCATGAAAACAGCGACGAAGGTGCCCATGCCCTAACAAGTGGCCGTGCTCCCATAGCGGGGTGACGGAGAATCTTAGTGATGCGCACTCGAGATTTTAGTCCCCCCACAGGAACTGGCCTGAATGGGGACGTGCACCACCACATTGGACGGTTCCACGATATTGGACGGGACCGCCACCCTGGCCGGAAAATAGCCAATGGCACTCCGTCTGAATCCATCGCATTGGCCGGACTGGCGATCAACAGCGAGCGAGTGCCAGGAGCTTCCCGCAATGTAAAGCTCTGCGTCAATTCCCCTTTTCATTACGCGAGAGGCCAACATGCAGGATGTTTTGCTTTCGGGTTTGACGGTGTGAGACTCTGCCAGGTACAGGAACAGCGGCCGCAGTCCCGTAATGATATTCTGGCACTCACACAAGCTTTTTCAACCCGGGCATTCTTCAAAGATTCTGGCAAACTAGCTGCACTCTTAGCTAATTTTGGAACCCGCATACGTATCTAAGCGTTTTTTCACTCTGTTGGCCCAAAACTAGAGCAAAACCTTTGCGTACGTCAAAAGAGGGTGTTCTTCGAGTCTCCCCATAGCACAAACCAACCCAACCTCCGCCGCCATGAGTTCGAGCCCAACAAAGCAGAAGTCGACTTCAAGGGTTATTGATGACCTCCACTCCAAGATCGACGTTTTGACCGAGGAGTTGGACAACCTCAAGGTCTCCCACTCTGAACACAAGAAGCGCAATGCTAACTTGTCTACTAAAAACGACTCCTTGATCGACCAGCTTGCAAACTGCAAGCACGAGAACGACATGATCAATGCCTTGTTGAAGAGAAAAGAGCGCAGAATTGCGGATTTAGAGGGTGAGTTTGACGATATGAGCTCGGAGACCGAGACCTTAAGGCAGCTGGCCAAGAACTACAAAATTCGCTGTGAAAACTTGCTGGAATCGTCAAATTCTTTGACTGCGGAGTTCGAGCGTCTTAAGATCTCCTACGATGCCTTAATGGCTTCTCAAATGGAGTACAAGCGCCATTATCAGGACCAGGTGACCTCCTTGTCTAAGCAGCTTGAAGCCTACAAACAAGAATCAGCCAACAACCTCAACGCATTGGCTCAGACTCAGCTGAAACATGAGAAGGATCACGAGGCTCTATTCGAAAATCTTACTACAAGAAACAAGTCCATGGAGCTTATTTACTTCAACAAGAACAAGGCTGCCATCTCCGCCTTGGCTCTCTTGGCCAACATAGCAAAGCTTCATGGCGAGGAGTCTAAATCTCTCCTTCATGATAATGTTGAAATCATCAACGCTGCGAGGGAGAAGTATCCGAAGCTTGCGGAAATATTGTCCGAGCGAAGCGAGGCTACCGTCGATCTTGATGAGCTTCTTCGGGACTCGGAGGAAAAACTAGATTTCCTGTTCGACAACTCTGAAAATTCTTCCACGGACGAACAGAACAAATCCGCAAATAGGCAAAACTCAACCAGAAAGAAGAGAAACAGAAGATCTGCGAGAATTTCAACTGATGCCGGAGAACATAGCGGGGAAGCCCTTCCTAGAGTGCGTGGTGCAGCAAGAGACTCTTCTCGCAGATCGCCGTCGTCGGAAAGCACACAGAGCTCTAGCAGAAGGACTAGCTTCCAGAGAAGGCTGACACAGAACGTCAGTGCTCCGCGTGGCGCAAGCGGCAACCAACGCTCATTACAGACTCACAATACTTCTGGGCAATCGGGCGGTAATAATTCAGTGCAAAAGCTGTCATATGGAAGCGGTCACAGTTGGTCAAGCCAGAGCCTGGACAATGGGTCTTCTCAAAACAAAAAGAACCACAGCTACGGCCATAACAACAGCAACAACACCAGCAGCAGTAATAGCAGCGCCAAAAATCCCAAGAGAAGATCCTTCCATGGCGGCAGCAGCTTTTACAACAGTGGGTCCGAACGTAAAACATTAGGAAAACTGGATCCTGATGCATAAACCGTACAACATAGTTTTCGAGAATTTAATTTATTTGAAAGCTGTTATAAGACCGTCCCCGTAACCAACGAACAAAGAAGGCCCAGCTCCCAATCTTTTTGAATGCAAAGCTTCTTTTCTTGATTTGGCTATTTGGCCGTTTCCCTGTCCAAGATCACCTGAATAAATACATACAGACTTCTTATTCGGCGCTTGATTGTCAATGAAAGCGGGTTTGATAGACTCCTCTGCTCTTATTAGCAGGAATAGTTCTTCAAATGTCTTGGAATAACCTCGTACCACTCCATCCCAAAAGCCAATGATGATTCTGTCAGGAAGAACCTGGAGGCACTGGATACCGTAATGCCTTAGATTATGGGTCTCTATATCCGACAATTCCCCGCTTGTTGATGCGCCTGAGGTGAGATGCTTCAAGTTGTAGATGTGTAGTTTCTTTGATGCTGAGCCGGTGAACAAACACCGAGCCAGTTGATCGTACTCTAACGAGAGCACAGGCTGAGGTTTATGATCGTTCGCCAGAAAAACCTTCGTCACTTTGCAAGGTTTGGGCAAAACCAAGCGGCTCTTTGGCGAGATCTTGTCGTGTGTAACATTTTCAATTGCGAGACCAAAAACAGCCCCTGATTCGTAAGCAACAAAGAGGAGGTTTTCCGAAATGAACTTGAGTTGCATGATGATCCCATGCCCACCGCGACCCAGTGCTTCTGGGGATGCATTAAGTCCAGAGGGCCCATTTATTTCCTCGACTTCTGAGTGCCCGTTGAATTCTTCAGCTTCTGTTTTCGTATGCACAGAAGAAATGGCCACGTTCTCAAGAATCCTGGAGAATGTAAACACACCGAAAGGGTCTCTGATTCGGTAGACATCCAAATTGTCCGAGTCCACGGTTGCAGGGGTGGCAAGGTACTCCCCAAAAAAGTCCACATTGGAAAAGTTCAAGGCATTGACCGGGATCTCCACGTGGGGCGGGCCGCTCGGCGACAGGCTGCTGCCCAATAAAGAGCCGTCGGCCGAGCACTCACGAAGGCTTTCGGCATCCATTTTCCATAAGCGGAGACTGGAATCTCTGCCGTGAGTAAGGAGCCCATGAGGGGTTTGCTTTAACGTCAAGATGTGGCCATCGTGGGCTTTCCAGAGTGCCCTGGGGCGCCTGGTGGTGAGGTTCCACACCACCACCCAGCCGTCACGGTCAGCCGAGACAAGATCCAGGTCCCAGCCAGCAATGCGCGATATAGGGGCCTTGTGGCCTCGTAGAGAAAATTGCTGCTTCATGGACGGCCTGATTGATGTCCCGACCTGGTGGCGTGTTCAGACCACGCCTGCAAGCAGATATGATGCCAGGACGCGATGTTGCAGGAGCGTTAAGTGGTGGCGCGACAGCGGATAAAGTCCACGGCTGCCATGGCACAAATGACAACTAAGCAAGCAATTCAGGGCGAGAAGAGGCGGAAGCGAAAAGGGGCTGCGTCAACCGAAAGCAAAACCGCCACCCAAATGATGTTTCAACCGAGCCCATGATTGGCCCTATGTGCACACTGGTTTTGGGATTGATATTGGACCAGCAAAGTGAAATCAAAGCGCGGGGAGAGGTGGCATTTGCGTAGATAGACAAACCCGTACCCCCCACCCGATACTGTCACTATCTTTAGCATTTATGGTGGGTATTAGCAATGCATTAATAGTGCATGTTGGATGTGGATGGAGGATGTGGATGGCACGCTTCTTTTAGCAGTGATTTGAAGGAGCGCCTCTATCGTCCATATAATTGGCCTCGGCCCGCTGGGCGGTGTGCAGGCGCGCCCCACATTTCAAGCAACGAATCTCATTCGTCCGCACACACCACTTTATTAGCCAGCGTGCAACCTATGCTAAAAAAATCTGCTTTGTCATTCAATCGCATCGCTCCCCTCAACCGCATCCTCTCAAAGCGTTCTATCTCGTCCACTTCGTCCGTGTGGTCCAATTCGTCTCTTTCATCCATCATGAGTGTCCCTTACAAGCAACCCGACCACAAACTCACCATGATCCCGGGCCCCATCGAGTTCTCCGACCCAGTCTTGTACGCCATGGCCACACCCTCCCAGGCGCACACGTCTCCAGAGTTCGTTAAGACCTTCCAATCGGTATTGCAAAACTTAAGGAAGTTGTTCAAATCCTCCGATCCCAACTCACAACCTTTTGTCCTTGCCGGGTCTGGAACTTTGGGCTGGGACGTTGCCGCAGCAAACCTCATCAACAAAAAGGATAAGGTGCTTGTGTTGCTGACGGGATTTTTCTCGGACTCCTTTGCCGACTGCTTGCGTGTTTATGATGCCGATGTGGACGTTGTCACTGCTCCCGTCGGCGACGTTGTTCCCTTTGCTGAAATCGAGGCCCAATTGAAAAAGGAAAAGTACGCTGCCATCACCATCACCCACGTGGATACCTCTACGTCCGTGGTTTCGGATGTGGAGAAAATCTCCAGGATCGTAAGGGACGTGTCCCCTGAAACCTTGATCATCGTGGATGGCGTGTGCTCCATCGGCGTGGAAGACTTGGAGTTTGACAAATGGGGCGTGGACTTCGCCTTGACCGCTTCCCAAAAGGCCATTGGCGTGCCTGCTGGCTTGTCCATCTTTCATGCCTCTGGCAGAGCTCTTGACAAGGCCTTGAATAGAGAGAAAGACTCCACCTTTTTTGCTTCGTTAAAGAGATGGACTCCTATCATGAAGGCATACGAGTCGGGGTCCGGGGCCTACTTTGCTACTCCTGCTGTGCAGACTATTACGGCTTTGAAGGTGTCCTTGGACGAGATCTTCGCCGAGTCTTTGGAACAGAGATTTGCTAAGCACGCTGAAGTTTCCACCACCTTCAAAAAAGAGTTGGAGAGATTGGGCTTGAAGATCTTGCCTGTGAGCCACTCGGTGGCTGCACACGGACTCACTGCAGTGTACTTCCCCGACTCCATCAAGGGATCCGAACTAATGGCCAAATTGGCCTCCAAGGGCTTTACCGTTGCCGGGGGAATCCACAAGGCTTTGGTGGGCAAGTATTTCCGCGTGGGACACATGGGCTACTCTGTATATGAGGGACATGTCGCAAAGGTCACAAAGGCCATTGAGGAATCACTCCAGGAGTTGAAGCAATGAAAGACAAGTCGAAGTCATTTGTAGCCTCTATTTCCACTTCGACTTGAACCCAAAGCTTCTGCTCCAACATACTGAGATCCGCTGATGAATGCCCTCTTGGATACATGCTATAAAATATCTGCTACATTACGCGATGAAGGTAAAAACACGACCCAAGTCGGAAGCTGTAGAAGGATGGCTGTGGAGAGGCGCCTGGACGCCTAGGTTTGTATAGCACGTGACTGCAGATGTGCGCAACACGCGAAACGGAATAGTGTCAGACCATCGCAGGCCTAATCCACAGGCCCCGGCAATCGAAGTACACAGGCCCCGGCATCCGAAGCATACAGACCATGAATATAGATCCCTACAAAGTTCTACGGGTGGAAAAGAGTGCGTCCCCTATAGAGATCAAAAAGTCCTACAAGAAGCTCTCACTCAAATTTCATCCGGACAAGATCCAGCAGCTCAAAACAGAGGAAGACAAGGACTTCTTCCCCAAATTGCAGTTTGCTTACAGTATTCTTTCGGATGTCAATAAGCGGAGACTATATGATAATACCGGATCCTTGGGATTGTCCGAAGATGACATAGATGGCGGCTTTGACTGGAAGGAATACTTCCAGAGCACCTCCGAGAAGATCACCATTGAGATGATCGAAGAAGATAAGTTGAAGTACGAAAATTCCGCAGAGGAGCGCGAGGACATCTTGCACAACTTCGTGTATTATGAGGGGGACTTTCTCCGGCTTTTTGAGGTGATACCCCATTTGGAGTTTAACGAGGCTCAGGAAAGCCGAATTTTCAGCATCGTGGAGGGTGCTGTGGATAGCAAGGAGATTGATAGCGACTGTGCACTTCTAAAAACCTGGGAAAAGTATAAGAGGTCCCGAAAGACAAAGGTGAAGCAAGTGTTGAAGAAGATGGCCAAGGAGGCCAAGGAAGCCGAGAAGTTGGCCAAGGTAATCGGCAAGAAAAACACGAGCACCGAAAGCGACTTGCGGGCCATGATCCAGAAGAAAAATTCTGGGCGTATGGATCACCTCATTTCGTCTTTGGAGGCAAAATACGGCAAGCCCAAGGGCAGGAAAAGAAGTCTTCCGGATGACGATGAGTTCGAGAAGGTCCAGCAGAAAATGATGAAACAAAGGAGATGAGATTCGTATATTTGGATTGGGGTCAAGAAAGTAGGAATTGAGCGCCGACTTTCACATGAGGCCGCTTTTTGGTGTTCAGTGGCATGAGGATTGCAATGATTGGAAGTTATGACGGTGAGTGAGGCTCGCATGGTGGTTGCGAGAGAAGTAGGATTATTTCTGGAGGCAGTGATGAAGAGGGACTAGGTGACCAAGGGACCAAATGACCAAATGACCAAGTGACCAAGTGACCAAGGGACCAAAGGATTAAGTGGCCAGATTGCTGACCAGATCGGGGCTGATAATCCAAATTAAGAACCACTTGAAATCAAGCAACCAACCAATATGAATTTAGAAGTGCGTTGAAAAATCGGTACTGAAGATCGGCGGACTGTGTTAGGGAATTGTGTGTTGTCTCGTACGCGTGCGATCAATAATGGACACCCACAACATGGAGCTTCTGGGCCCAAAACACCAAAAATAGACTGGCAACGGTAGAAAATGGAACTGAAGGAAGAAAGTGGGTCAAATTGAGTCAGGCTGATTCAAAATCGAATCGAAGCATTCACAAGGCCAATCATTGGCCCGCTGGGAGACCTCGCAAATGTTGCAAGAAAAGCTGCCCAAATGGGCGATGCTTACGCGCTTTTCTATTGTGCAAGATTCACGTCAAGATGTTTGTTTGGAAAGGTTGCGCGTCCCACAAGGGTGTGCTGAAACGGGGGCGAAATATAAATATATGAACCCTTTCATCGCCCGAGCTTTCAATCCCCTGTTTTCTCGCGGCACATTCCGCCATTTATATTACAATACAAACCTCCTTTCACCACGTCTCGCTTTACGATACTTGTCTAGACCCAAAATGTCTGACTACTCCGATGAGGACTTTGCCATTTCAGACGTGGAGGATGTGGTTGCACCAAAACCCAAGAAGGCCAGGTCAACGCCCCCATCTTCCAACGGCGACGCTGCCCCCACCAAGGGCCCCAGTGCCTCGGCCCAATACCAGAAGCTTTCCCAGCTTGAGCATATCTTGAAGAGGCCTGACACTTACATCGGCTCAGTGGAGAAAAACGAGGTGGATATATGGTGCTTTGATCAGCCGTCCGAGCTGATGGTGTTTAAAAAGGTCACCATTGTGCCTGGTTTGTACAAGATTTTTGACGAGATATTGGTCAATGCTGCTGACAACAAGATCAGAGACAAGAACATGAAGAACATCCGCGTCAACATAGATGCGGAAACAAACACCATTCTGGTGACCAACGACGGACGGGGTATTCCGGTGGAAATTCACGACAAGGAGCAAATCTGGATTCCGGAGATGATTTTCGGAAACTTGCTCACGTCTTCCAATTACGATGACGACGACAAGAAAGTTGTGGGAGGAAGGAACGGCTTTGGAGCCAAGCTTTGCAATATCTTCTCGCGAGAGTTTCTGGTGGAGACGGCGGACCAAAACACCGGTCAAGTCTACAGACAAGTGTGGACTGACAACATGCTGAAGGTAGGCAAGCCTTCCATCACCAAGACGAAAAACAAAAAGGAATACACCAAGATAACCTTCAAGCCCGATCTTGCTAAGTTTAACATGGATCATTTGGACGACGACATATTGAGTGTGCTACGCAGGAGAGTGTACGACTTGTGTGGTACGGTGAAAGACTGCAGCATCTACTTGAACGACCAGAAGCTAAACGTCAAGAGCTTCAAGGGTTATGTGGATATGTACGTCAAGGCGATTCAAGAGCGAAGCCCGGACTTGGGGATTGAGAATGCTTCCAATAACTACACCTCGGTGGTGCATGAGGTGATCAACGACCGCTGGGAAGTTGCATTTGCAGTTAGCGATGGCACATTTAATCAAGTGAGCTTTGTGAATTCGATCGCAACTACTGCTGGGGGAACTCATATCAAATACATCTCCGACCAAATCATTGATAAGCTTCTAGACGAGTTCAACAAGAAGGAGAAGAAAAAAAAGTCAATGATCAAGGCTAACCAAGTGAAGAGCAACATGTTTGTTTTTATCAACTGTTTGATTGAAAACCCTGCTTTTACGTCTCAAACAAAGGAGCAGCTTACCACTAGGCCCAGTCAATTTGCTTCCAAGCAAAAAGATAAGGCCATCATTTCAGACCTGTTCATCAAGAAGCTCATGAAAACCAGCATTATTGACACAATCAGAACTATTGTTGACGCAAACGAAGGGAAGGCATTGCAAAAAGATGACGGAAAACGCCGGAGCAGAGTGAAGGGGTTGCTCAAACTAGTCGATGCGAATAAGGCAGGAACTAAGGAAGGTCACAAGTGTACATTGATCCTAACCGAAGGAGAATCCGCTAAGTCTTTGGCCGTTGCTGGTTTTTCTGTCGTTGGAAGAGACTACTATGGGTGTTTTCCTCTTCGTGGTAAGCTTTTAAACGTGCGTGATGCAACCACAGATCAAATCGCCAAAAATGCCGAGATCACCGCTTTGAAAAAAATTATTGGGTTGCAGCACAAAAAGCACTATACCGCAGAAAACATCAATGAGCTCAGATACGGGCATGTGATGATAATGACCGATCAGGATCACGATGGATCGCACATTAAGGGTCTCATTATCAATTTTTTCGAAACCAGTTTTCCGGGCTTGCTTAGTATACCCGGATTCCTACTCGAATTCATCACTCCTATTGTGAAAGTCACTATCAAGGGGAGGGGTCGTCAAGGCGACAATAAACTTTCGTTCTACTCGATGCCTGAATTCGAACACTGGCGTGAAACTGAGGGCAAAACTTGCCGATGGACTCAGAAGTACTACAAGGGTTTGGGAACTTCCACTTCAACTGAAGGAACAGAGTACTTTTCTCGTCTCGACAAGCACCAAAAGGAGTTTCATACATTAGAGAGTGAAGACCCGGCGTTGATTGAGTTGGCCTTCTCAAAAAAGAAGGCCGATGATAGAAAAGAGTGGTTGCAAGGATTCCAACCAGGAACGCACCTTGACTCCGATTTGGCGGTGATTCCCATCAAAAATTTCATCAACGAAGAGTTAATTTTGTTTTCGATGGCTGACAACATCAGATCAATTCCGTCGGTCTTGGACGGCTTCAAGCCCGGCCAAAGAAAGGTTTTGTTTGGTTGTTTCAAGAGGAACCTCACTACGGAAATCAAGGTTGCTCAGTTGGCGGGCTACATTGGAGAGAAAACCGCCTATCACCACGGAGAGCCATCATTGATGCAAACAATCATTGGGTTGGCTCAAAATTTCATTGGGTCTAATAATTTGAATTTGTTGAAGCCGAATGGTGGGTTCGGAACCCGTGCTGCAGGAGGTAAAGACTTCTCTGCGCCCAGATACATCTTCACGGAATTGAACGAGATCACCCGAAAAATCTTCAACCCTCTCGATGATCCGTTATACACCTATGTCCAGGACGATGAACAGACTGTGGAACCTGAATGGTATTTGCCCGTGATTCCTATGTTATTGGTAAACGGAGTAGAGGGTATCGGCACTGGATGGTCCACGAACATTCCGTGCTTCAACCCTAAAGATTTGGTGGAAAATATCAGACACCTCATGAATGGGGAGGAATTGAAGGAGTTGGTTCCTTGGTACAGAGGCTGGCAAGGGGAAATCGAGAGGGCCGAAACGCAGAAATACAAGGTGAAGGGTATTATTGAGCAAATGGATGAGAAGACGTTGGAAATAACCGAAATCCCCGTGAAGACTTGGACAGACAACGTCAAGAACTTCATACAGGAAGCTATTGATAGCGATAAGTCGGCCTGGATTAAGGATATGGAAGAGCAGCACACTTCCAGCATCAGGTTTGTTGTCAAGTTGACCGAGGCAGAAATGCAAAAGACCAAGAAAATTGGCTTGCTTGAGAGATTCAAGCTTATTTCGAGCGTGAGCTACTCCAATATGGTTGCATTCGACGCCTTCGGACGGATCAAGAAGTACGACAATCCAAACCAGATCTTGAGTGATTTCTTCTACGTGAGGCTTGAGTATTACCAGAAGCGCAAGGACTACATGACGGCAGACTTGCAGAATCAGTTGGTGAAGTTAAGTGAGCAGGCCAGGTTCATCAAGATGATCATCGAAAAGGAGTTGAGCATTTCCAACAAAAAGCGGTCGCTTTTGGTGGAGACCTTAATGAAATTGAAATTTGCTCGGTTCGATAAGGCCGGAAAGCAGGTCAAAAGTTCCGACCTGTTGTTCGTCGAAGATGCAGAAAATTTGCTCCAGGAGGAAGAAGAAGAGGTCGGGGATATTACTCAGATCAACCAACAGGGAGTGAATGAGCTTGAGCACGAGGAAAACACCCATGTTCCTGATAACATATACTCCCAGTACGACTACTTGCTCGGCATGGCGCTCTGGGCCTTGACTAGGGAACGGTACGAGAAGTTGTTGCAGCAGAAGGGGGCTAAGGAGGAGGAATTGAACGTTCTTTTGGAGAAGACTGCCAAAGATTTGTGGAATGAGGACTTGGACATTTTCCTTCAGAGTTGGGACGAATTTTTGATTGCTGATGAAGCAGAGAGAATGAATTTGACAGGCGGGGCGCCACAGAAGACCAAGAAAAGAAGACGTGCTGTGAAAACTGAAGCTCCAGGCGAGGGGCCTGCCAAGAAAGTGACCAAGAAGCCTACCGTCAAGAAGGAGGTGACTTCCAAAAAGCAGTCCACTCTACCCCTCGCTAAGAAAGAGCCATCCTCCAAAGTGGCTTCCCCCAAACAACTGCCGGTACCGGTAGATGAATTGCCCACTTTCTTCAAGAAAAGCGGGACGAAAACTTCGGCAAAGGGCTCAGGGAACAAGAAGCTCTCTTTCTTCGCGGAAAGCTCCGATGATGAACCGGGCATCGGATTGGATGTCGGTGCCGAAGAGAACAGGTCCGCCCCGAAGACACCCAGAAAAGCCACCCCTGCCATCCTTGAAGAGCTTGAAGATCTCGAAAGCTCGGCACCTGTTCCTACCAGAAGAAGGAGACAAAAAGTCATCTACACTGCTCCAAGCGACAGCAATGCTGAAGAGGACGAGGAGATAGAAGACGTGTCCATGGAAGATGACGAGGACGACGCCTATTCTGATGGCGAGTAGCCTGACTTGATGCCATCCAAAGAGCAGCATCAATGGCCTTGGCAAGCATTGTGATGGCTCTAGCATTGCCGTTTTGTGGTCACGTCGGGCAATAAGCATGTCTGGCTTGAATTCAAACATTGCAGAAATGCCAAATGTTTGTTTGCCGCAGGTGGAAGCAGGGATCCTCCCAAGAGCACGCTGTCTTGTGCAACCCGAGATGGTCCGTCCCGAATTCCCAATCATTATGTCATCCGCCATTATTGTAGTGTCTTTTGAAAGGGCAAGGCATCCCAGAGGGCCGGTACATAAACCATATAGAGAAACCACCCAGGCTTTGCATAATCCCACCCTCCGTCATATAGCTTTAACTTGCATGCGTTCATGCTGAGAAGGAGCCAATGCAAGCAACCCGTCTGCTGGCTCCTCAACTCATGGAGAGAAAAAGAGGAAGTGGCAAGCAGTCACCAGGGTAGTCAACCAACAGCGCCCGTGCACCCGACACGGCGACATTTCGATTCAACGCAGGGGTTTCGCACATGGACACATTGCCGACTCATGAGACCGAATAGACCCAATAATGTTAGGGTGGAGCTCACAGGGATGCCCCCGGGCAGCGTCAATCTAGGCCATCATGACCCAGACATCATGACCCAGACATCATGACCCAGACATCATGACCCAGACATCATGACCCAGACATTATGACCCAGACATTATGACCCAGACATTATGGCCCGGACCTTGATGACCCCGACAATTTGACCCACTCAGCCGCGGTTTTACTGGTCTTCTCTGCATGGGATGCACTCGTTCAACGTGCCGGACTGGCCGTCAACATGGCCGAGTCCCTGGGCAGGGAATAGCGTGTTACGCACCAACACCTTGAGCAACTTGGAGTCCGGGAAGCCGTCGTAATAGAATGGCTCAGATTGCGGTGCTTCTGATTTCTTCAACCTGCGGCGGTATATCACCTTTTCGGCAGAGCCGGCGGCTGAGACTCTCACCTCGAAGATGCCAGGCTTATCATACAGCGGACAGAGCGCCACTTCCGCAACAAGGTTGGAGTCGGGGTCGCTGAACGTCTGCATAATCTCCAGGAGGTACCACACGGCACGATTGTGCCACTTGCACTTGGCGCAGAACTCAATGGTGACTTTGGGATGGGGCATGGCGGGGTGTATGGGTCACGCTGGCGCATGCGATGGCCTTCCACCTTTGGGGAGGCGCGGCCGCCGCCCGCGTGCATAGGCCTGGAACTGACTAGTGCCGCTTCTCGAGGGTAAACCGTGTGACAACACAGTCGTTAGAGAGGCCAGGTTTAGTCTACCGATACTTATTTGGGAGCTGTGAAGCTCGTGTGGGGAATGATTTGGCGGCTTCCAGTACCCAGCGGAATGCGGCTCTGTCGGTAAAAAGGAAATCCATATAATGTATCATTTCTATAACTATGTACCTCTTGCGTGCATCCACCACTTTCGGATTCTGAGCTTATGCTATCGATCTCCACCGCTTGTTCTCTTGTAGGTCCTAGTGGGATGGATGTTCTGCTAGCGTATCATTTCTAACTTGACCAATGCACTTGACCAGTGCGCTTGCCAGAAACTAGCCAGAAACCATAAAAAAGCCCGAGGCCGAATTTGTAATTTGTATGTATCAACCGTTCATGCTTAGCCAATCCCACTGGCCCTTATAGGCCGTACTCCCATCGAGCATGGCAAATTCACCCTTCACCCCAGGATCCAGATCTTCCTTGATAAATTCATTGATGGGATGAAGCAAATCGGCGTGCGGACTATGTTCGCCTGCAGGAGTGGTGCCCGCATCCATCACTTCCTTGGACTGCTGGATCGTCTGACTGTAAATGTTGGGAAAAGCTTGCAGGCTGTGCATGGTCGGCGATGGCTCGGGAAATGTAGCTATGCCTTTTTCGATTGGCCCAGGGAAAAAGTCGTCTCCGTCTCTCTTTTTCTTCGGGGCGCTCTTTGGCGCCTGCTTCAGAGCCGCGACTGAGTTTGTTGCCTTTCTCTGATTCAGCAGTTGTGCTCCTCTTTGTCTCTTTTTGATAACGTCTGTTTTGAGGCTCAATGGCCTGACCGTGCCGTGCAACTTCAAAAACAACCCACACGCATTGCACAAGGGCTCCCCCTGTGGGTTTCTTCTCCAAAGCGGTGTTGTCTTAGTGAAACAGTTGGTACACTCGATATTGTTGCTAGGACCGATCGTCTTGGCGCTGGCTTGCGAAGTGCTTTTTTTGCTACCTCGCTTGGCGAGCATGGGCCTCACGTCAGCCTTTGCCTCCACAGGAGGTGTGAGCCCATCCATTTTGGTTCCTGGGCTATCCGAACTTGAGACCGTAGCGGACTTGGGCTTCCTATAATTCTTCTTTGGAAGGGGCTTCCCGCGATTTAGCCCAGAATTGGTGCCAGAAGCGGAGGTGGACACTGATCCAAGCGGACTACTACTATCGTTTAGGTAGTCGTCGATCCAAAAATTAGTTACTTGGACTTTCTTGGCGTCGGGATTATTCTGGTACTGTAGCTTCTGCTCTTGCTTGAATTGGTCTGCCGTGTAGCTCTGGCCCGAGCTATCAAAATATGTCAATTTAGAGTCGGAATCTTCGTACATGCGAGGGCCAGCCAAAGAGCCACGTTGCGGCGTGTTGGTGGGGAAAGTGTCGTTAGTAAGCATTCCTGGAAAATATGAGTCGGCCACCGATGCTTGATCATCGAGTTCATACGGAGTGTATGGCCTCAGACTTGCAAAGTGGTCAGACACACTGACGAGCGAGTTCTCCTGTTTGAGTACGGAGTCCAGGAGAACCGATGCGGGCCCACTTGGGTACATGAAAGACGAGGGGTCGTACAGCAGCAGTGGTGTTTTCCTTTTGTTTGCGGGAAACTGGGAGTTTCGGGGTGCCCCAATGGCTTGAGGTGCGGCTGTTGAGAGAGCCGGAAACAGAGCGTTGTTATGCCTCGAATAGGGCGCACTTGGATCGTTCATGTTGACGTCTAGGCCATGGCCCCCCAGGGATGAAGGAACTATGTTCTGGTTGTGCAAGATCGAGGTGGGTATGCATGGTATGGTGGAGGGAAGGCTTTGGCCGCCCGAGAACTGGTGGGGAAAAGTCGGTTCATGATACGGATGGCTTTCGTCACCTTGCAGGAGTCCTTCAAGAGCAAAAGAATGGAGCTGGAAAGAGTAGCCGTGGTCCTCGCTGCCCGTGTGATGTTCGGTCTGGCCGCCTTTAAATGCGGCTGACAAGTTCAGGTGGGTGCTTGGCTTGACAACACCACTAAAAGGGTAGTCTTGATTAGACTCGTGGGTCATGAAAGGCAGCATGGGCGCCAGGCGTTTCCGATTGGGCGCATTGTCGGTTACGGCCTCGCTCATCTTGCGTATATGGGCCACGTAGTTGAAATCGTCCTTGGCGTTCTCCCCCGCGGCAATACTGTCCGAAGCATGGCCCGTTAAGGGTGCTTGAATAAAGGTGTCGAGCTGGAGCTGGGCATGCGACGTGTCTGTCGGGAGTTTGTGCCGTGTCTTGACAAACATCATCCTCCAGATGAGGTTCTCCATGCGGTAACGGTACGGAAGCAAGTTCTTGGCGTTCTTATACATGTGCCAGAGCAGCTCTGCCGACTGCTCCTCTGAATGCAATTGCTCTAGGTCTGACATGATTGATAGCACTTAGTATCATTCAGAGATTTGGGGGCCCAGAGATGGATATGAAGTGCAATCTCCAGCAAGATGGGGAAATAGCGGGGGTAAAATTGGTGGGCTGGCGAGCGGAATGCTTGTGGTGATGGTTTTTGAAATTAGGGCGGGCGGAGGGTGCAGACGATGGCGGTTTCAGGCGAGTCGTGCTGCGACGCACAGAATGTCATCAGCCCGTGCTTTAAGGCAGCTTACTTGGTTATCGACATGCATGCTGACATGCACGTGTGCAGGGTTATCAGCCGAGGATGTGAGCGTTGATTGGCGGAATATTACCGCCTGCGCGTCACGTGCGCGTCGCGGCCTGACCATCGTGTGTTCCGCCACGGATCTGGTCTTGCTGATGTCTGGAAAGACTGAACCGCGCGACTGCATATGGCTCAGTAGGATCAAATTGGAGTTCCGTTTCTACCCGGCACTAGCGTGTCACCGAGCGCGAGAACGACATCGAGCAGTGTCAACGCCATAAACACCATCGAGCACGAGGCCAAAACCGGCACGAGGCCAAAACCGGGCACACTGTTCCTTTTTGTTTTACTGGCCTTTTCGGAGCGTTGGCGCTTTGGGGCCGGGTCTGGTGGCGCGACCCGATCGGGTATTGTTTGGACTAATGCCCCGATGTGGCGCGTGTTGCAAGCTTTTCATACTATACAACTTGCCGCTGGAACTGTCTCAGATTCCAGATTTTGGTGCGTTTTGGGTTGAAAGTTCTTTCAGGGGGCTCCAGATTTTGCAGTGTAGAATAACTAGACTTTGTGGCGATGCTCGAATGTTGCCGTTTTCCCCGCTATTTGGAGTTTGCCAAATTTCTCCCGTTCGACGTCACATTTACCCACTCGGTTTCGGCTTTTGGTTTTGGCGATTCCATGCATCGCATGTTTCGATGCGCGATTGCTGATCTTGGCCACCCACCACCGTTACCGAGTTTCCGAGGTACCACGCGCCCAAACAAAGGAAAAACCACGAGGCGACTTGCACGATCTGTAACAGAGCGAAACTACTGGCCCACAACTGCCGTCATCTTTCCGCTTTTTCAGCTGCTCTGAACTCCGTTCCTTCTACAGCAATTTTGCATGGTGTCGTGCGCGACTCACAAAAATGTGCGCATTTTGCTCGTCCGCGACTTTCTCACTTGCCATCATCAACGGCCTACTCCTCCTTTATATCCATTATTTTCGCCACGTCAAAACCAGCACAAATTTTCCAACAAAAATTATCCGGCACAAATTAGTACAAGTTCAAAATTTGAATCGTGAATAAAGGTATTTCCTGCCGCTTCTAAAATTTGCTTCTATCTTGCTCTCCAATCATTGCTTTCTGTCACCTGCCACAGAAATTCCACCCTCGCCACCACGACATTCTCCATCTAGTTTCCTTCACTACAAGGCCCCGCCCATTTCCAAGCGCCACCCTTGGGAATCCAGCCGCCTACAGTGCTAGCAATCTTGAATTGCCGGTTTAGCGCTATTCATGCATAATTAGAGGTTGCCAATAGTCTCTTGCCTAAAATGGCCGCCAGTGCCACTGACATGTACCCAAAAAGAAAATTCGAGGATTTGACAAATAGGCTGAAGAAACCTCGGCTAGAGGAGAAACACTACTTTCCCACTCTTCAAGAGAGACTGCCCTCGCCCTCCTCGCCATGCTCTTCGCTGTCCCCGCAAAAGGATCTGATACATCGCAAGTCCGTGCAGTTTGAGCTCTCCCGAAATCAGCACTACGAATGTCCCCTCTTAACGCCCAAGGATGAAGACTATTATCTGGAGTCTGATGTCGAGGAAAAGAAATCTGCGTCCATTGGTAGCACGGACTTGGACGATAACATTGACTATATCTCGTTGTCTTCTACAGTTTCGCTACTTAACACCACCAGAGAAAATATACAGAAAGATATTCGTGACTTGTCTGTGCTTCGGAAAAAAGCGCAGAAAGCTTCCAAGCTGGACTTGGTTGACTTTTATGCCCTGCTCATCTGCAACAAAACGTCCTTGCCATCTCAGCATAAGGTGGCAAAGGCTCCTTTGATAGACTGGAACAAATATCACAAAGGATTAGGGAGCGTGTCTCTAAGTAACGACTGCACGAACGATAATGAAAGGATAGTGTTTGAAGCATTAAATCTTTTCGACATAACGCCATGAAATTGATGCCACGCCCAAACTGTATAATAGTGGTGTAACATATACTATACGTAAGTAAATATACTAAAACGAAAAGCCACTCACTTCTTATCCTCTTCCTCCAGATCTGTCACCAAGAAAGCGTCCGGGTTCACTGGCACGTCTGAGGTGAGGGGCTGCCATCTCTCATTCTGGGGCTTCTGGGGCCTTTTGGGCAAAGATGGGGATTTGTCGTCGTTCAAGTTCACATTTCTACTGAAATCCAGAGACAAAATCTCCGGGTCCTCGTCGAACTTATTGAAGCGTTTCTCTTGACTTGAATTGAACGAAGAGCCTCCCAAAGCCCCGAAAAGCTTGGGACTTGACTTCTTGTTGGAATTCAGGCCGTCAATGTCACTGAACTTCTTGGTCAATCCCGATACCCAACCATTGAGTGTCGACCTTGCCTCCTCAAAGCCCTGAGTGAACTGTTCTTTTAACTGGTCAATTTCGTCAGGCGACTCGTTGTCACTGTCGGCAGAAGCAAGTTTTCTGTGGCGCTCTCTATTGGCGGCTTGTCTTCTTCTTTCTTCGCGATTGAACTCCTTCTGCAATTGACGGGCCAAGAGCTCGTCGTCGGTGGGGGCGCTCGGGTCCTTGGGGTGAGCTGGCTCCAGTTGCGGCACGATTGGGTCTGGCTTGTAATTTGGATCCAGTAAAGATAGCAATGCATTGAACGCGGGATCAATGCGGCCTTCAGAAGCGACTAGGAAAGCCTTGATGTACTTCTCCTCGACTTGCGGAAAAGCGTCTTGCAAATCCGCTTGTATTTTGGAAAGGGCGCTCGCGGGCCGGGCTGGACGCGGTGGACCTTCGTCGTCTGCGAGGTGCTTGGATTGCGGAGATTCAGCCGGGGCTTCCTGCAAGTCAATTTCCTTCGAATCTAAGGGCACTTCTTCGTTGGCGTCGTCTTTGTGCTCCGCCTCCTTCACAGTTTCAGACTTGCTTGGGGTTACAGACTGCGTGCCCTTGGGAGCCTCGGCTTCTGGATCGGTCACGGTGCCCTTTTTGGGCTCCGCAGGGTCGGTTGCGCCAGGACGTGAGTTCAGCGCATCAGGACTTGATTCGTCGAGCGAGACTGGCTCGGAGGAGGCCACGGATAACTTCGTCTTGGGCGGCATGGTGGTGGCTATGGTCTAGCCTGAGCCGCGGGGTTGGGGGGTGGAGTGTCGTGCCTCGCGCGCCCCGGTCACGTGCGCGCGCGTATATAAGGTGCAAAAATTTCCCTTCAAGTCGGCGATAGTAATTTTATTCTCCGACAATAGATAGAGCTTTGTATTCAACTCAGATGGTATCAAAGTGTGGACAACGGAGGCAAATTAACGGCGCGGTCGTGCTTCGCTGTGCCTAGAGCAAGTCTCCAGGCACCAGGAGCAGGGCCCCGAAATCCCCAGTTTTGCGTAGGCCAACAAAGCCTGCAAGGGCGGCATCCCACATCAATGGCCACAAGTAGGCGTGAGTGCGAGTGGAAACACTGTTCTACTGCGATGGCGGCTACCGGCTAAAACCTGACTGTTGCAGTGGGGCATGAAGCATCTAAAGAGGGAACGAAACAGAGGCCTGGACCGTGGAAAAGCCAAGGATCTAAAAGATCATGGATTGGAAATGGCGCGTGAAACATAGGCACAAATCCTGCAACAAAAGGCACAAAGTAGACCCAAGTTAACCAAGTTAGCTAGGTAGGGCCAAGTTAATCAAGTTCAGCCAGTACAACCAAGTTAATCAGTAAGCCCAGTACAACCAAGTTAATCAGTTAGCCCAGTATAACCAGAAATAAGCTCATGGAGGCACAATGGTTGAAGCGCAGAGTATAAGCCACATTAAAGCATAGGATAATGTATGTAGTACCAAGCCCCGAGGTAAAAGTGTAAATCGAAGGAGGACGTTAAATGAACGTCAAGCCTGTACAATTTACGAGGCTCGTAGATCCCGCCTAATCGTCGTGCGCTACAAGCCATGCTTCACCCGGACCCAAATTCTAGCTGCTCGTTGTCATTCCCAATCTCTTGTGCTCAGACCCACCCTCCGGCAAAGATGCACTAGACTGCGCACAAGAGGCCCGAATATGCACCGCTCCGGCCTCGACAGAGCTACGCCGGTGCACGCTGGCCCTGAACCATGGCGTGATCCATTTCATAGCACCTGGCGCGCTTCTCTTGGCTAGCGTGTTATTCCATTTTGGGACAACTTCGATGAGAAATGACTTGGCCCCAGAGCCGTGCAGCCTGTGCCCATCGGCGAACATTGTCGCACTAGACGGAGTTCAAGAGTTTGGAACTAGTTCCATAGCCCGAATGAAGTGGACCGCATTGTGAAACGTACGGCGAAACGGCTCAATACTAATTGAGCATTGAATTTTCTCTGGAAGGACTGTTCTCAAAGAATAGGAGACGGTGTTCCCGAACATATGGCCCATTGCTATACATGAGGATGCTCCAGTACGGCATATAAACGCAGACTGTGAGCCGAAGAGACCAGAGTGCTTGTAGTGTATTCTTCAGAGCGCATCTGGGTTGTCAGTACCTTGTACTAATCTACTTGTATATGAAACTTGAATGACAATTTCTCGCCGTGGATGTGGGACCGGATCCTCTTCCCTAGCACTTATATTGGGCCGCTGTACAAATACTTGCTTGGATACTCGAGCCGCTGCACATTTGTCGCATATGCTCGAGATGCCTGCCCGAGCGCATTGAGCACTCGAGCCTCCACCACTTGACTGCATCTTGCGTAGTGTACACATACGACTTTGAGAGGCTTTAGCTGGATGCCGCAAGAATCCGCTCTACTCTACGAAACTCTACGAACCATAACTTGACGTTTCGTCCGCTGCCCTTGTCGAAAGTCTCCAGCTTCTCCTTCCCATCAAGTACTTTTATGCCTGGACGGTATTCACTTCACAAAATACCGCCGCGAGCTACTCCAAGAGTACTCGAAGTTGTCTAATACCCTACTGCAATCATGTAGTGTGGAATGGATGTATTGTCTATAATACATGGGCCCGAGAGCCGGAGTTGGTGGAATGCTTCCCATTCATGGCACGGTATGCAAGATGTAGCCAATGCTACCTAGTTTCGCTGATTTCACTGAGTTCGCTGACTTCACTGAGTTCGATGTCGCTGAGTTCGCTGACTTCACTGAGTTCGATGTCGCTGAGTTCGCTGTCGCCGAGATCGCTGCCTAGTTTTCGCTTCTTAATTTGTCCTTGACCTCGGCCAACTCGGCCTTTCTTCTGTTCAAGTCCAAGACTTCACACTCCTCCCAAACGTGCTTGTCATGGTGGCAGTCGACAGACGAATTAGCACTTTGTCTAATAAGGCAGGTCTGGTAAAGCGCAAAGTACGCCCCACATCTGTCCCTCCACCTCAAGGGTACTTTGTATTTCTGCAAGTCATCTTGGGAGACTGAGGTTAGTATGCTGAGGAATCATTCGGCTACACGGCAAAAGCGACACAGGAGATCGATGAGAACTGCGCGCAGCGCAGTACGTAGTGACATACGGAGTGGTGGGAATTCTGTCAAGGCCATTGGTGACGATTTGGGTGCTGCTGGAAGCGGTCAATTTGTTTTTGGTGAGCCAATAAAAAGTGCGGCATATGAAGCGTGCGCACATATGCAGGTATGCTACTTGGCCGAATTAAGAGCGTGCGTGAAGAAGGATGAAGAAAAATTTGTCATCAAGGACAATTGAAACAGCTGCGACCGATTCATTTGCAATGCGATGCTCATTGATTGAAGTATATTGCTAGAAGCCCACTAGAGAACTCCCGTGAACAAGTCCACTAAGTGCGCCCCGAGAAGAAGCCTGCCAGAGAAGTGCGCTAGAAAAACCCGCGAGGAAGTGCCATGAAGAAGTTCAACTATAAAAATTAACTTCATCCAGTCACTCTCCCAATACTACCCAGACAGGTTCAAACAAACAGACTCGAGCGTGTTCTTCAAAAGTACCGACTTGAGGCGAACCTTTAGGTGCGGACTGTAGCATCTGAAGGTTCACCCCGACCGGATATGGAACCCTTTCTCATCATCTGAAACGCCTGAAGCAAGGCCGATTACGACATATGCACGAGGCCGCCATTCGTAAGGTTTATCTCCAAGACCCGATGTTTTTCAGCGAAAAAGATGCAGTCACGTGCCCACGTGGACGCCCGCTGGATACTTCTGTATGTAATGCATACCAGATTAATTCTTCTGGAGTCTTTGTTTCAAGGCCATGTACTGACATTCGTAGAACTGGTCCTTGGGTCCGCTACAGTACGAAGTTCCCTTATTGAGGCACTTGTAGTACGAGATGTAGTGGGCCGCACATTTGTCTCTGTTGATGAAGGGGACGTCGTTGGCGTCCAAGTCTTGCTGAGAGGCTAAGGAGGTTAGTGACAGGTCGAATCAATGTGGCTGATTACATACGGAAAGCTGGAAAATCGTACGCAGCCGAGTGGTCGGTCATTTGATAAATTATTGTAGAGGGTAATTGGCGGTGGTGTCATTGGATCATGAGAAATTTCGATGTACGGATGTGGGCACGTGAGTGGTGCACTGATGTTATTGGGGTAACCTCCACAGCAGGATTGGGGACCGAGCAATGGTGTTCGAGGGTATAGAGGGGGCTCGCAAATATTCAGCAGTTAGGGACCCGTGTTCATATGTCGGGACCCCTTAGGGTAAAGTACTGCAAAGGTGCATCCCTTCCGAGGGGCTATCCGAGTACGAGACGCGGGTTCCGGACTCCCGAAGCGATAAGGACGCATTTGTTGCACATGTTGCAATTCCTTACATGCAACCATGAGTCTCGTAAAACAGTCTGGTTTCAAGACGAAATGCAAAGATAAACCATTCCCGAAGTAGTTTACGCAAGATTCGATTCGCAGCTCGGATTGTTAGCCGACCGCAGCCCGAAATTCCATACATTGTATATGCAGACTATATTCTTGCCTGTGCAGTCCACCGAGTGGTGCGCAACAGTCCGCAGAGAGACGAAGTTTGAGCTCGCTGGCCAGGCACGGGCCTCTTTTTTGCGACATAGCTAGAACAGCACCACCCCATGGGTTTGCGTCCGCCCTTTTTGTGCCCATCGCCTGTTGTAGAGTAGTGCCCGCAAACTACAAAACTATTCGCGCGAGGTCGCGCCCGAGTGCAAATGGCCACCTGGCAGTAGCAAAGTTCAATGATGCACGGTGGTCGCACGCGTGATGCCCACGCATCGAAAACCCGAGTCGTCTAGTCCTACATCGTACCTAGTACAGGTAGCGCAGGCCCAAGGGTCCCTAGATGCTCAGCTTGCTATACAAGCCCCGCACAATGCAAGCCGCGGTGGCGGTTTGAGCCGGATATACGCTAGGCGGCAGACCCTGACCTGTATGCTACGTGGCTCCTGTTTCGAACGGTTACGCTGCAAGGCTTTCAAAATCAGGAGTGACATCATGGAGTTCGGAGAACGATCCAAAGCTCGTAATGACGCAGGTCAAAAATAGCAAGAAGGAACACATCGCACTTCATACCCGATTCGGCCGTACAGATGCCGGATGGCGCGGCGTGCAGCCGGGAAAATAACCCGTCGCATCTTGGTCGAAACAGGTATCACGCGGAATATGTGACATTTCTGCTTCGTCTGGCACCACAGAGCCCTGGCGGCTGGAGCAGGCCATGGTTTTTTTCTTTTTTCTTTTTGACGAAAGCACCACGAAGGCTGAAGGCACATGCGCTTGTCACAATCAATCTGATGGCCCCTTTAGTGTCGTGGACGGTGCGGAGAGAAGCGGCAGGGGATTAGTCATTGCTTCTGCGCATAGGAGGGCTTCTCGAATCTCGATGCTACATTTCGTTTCCGCTCACTTATCACCTCTGGGCTCACTCGACAAACCATTTAGGCCCGCGCGCAGAACCCTGGTCTTGTAGTCACACCATGCATGAGTTTTGCGAAAGCAAGTATTCACCCATGCCGAGATTATCTACCGAAAGCAATATCGGCCATGTCACAGGAGATACACGGACCACTTCAATCCCACATGCTCGCGAGGTACACTAGTATATTTTAGGCAAGAAGTTATCGCCGGAATAAAGATGCCCTAAGCGAAGTCTGACGGTTTTCACCAGGTTTGCCTTCATCACCGGACAGGGTCGCTTGGAGGCACAGCCCGATGTATCCGAATGTTCGTGACATGAGAGTGAACATGGAAGTGCTCCACATGCTTTAGCACACCGTCATGTGAGAATCACACCTCAACAATGTTACATGCACCGGAGAGGAAATTAAAAATCACCTAAGCGAGGGCGGCTAAATTGCGATTTTAGAAGTCGCATTCACATCCGATAAATCCAGCATGGAAAGATGTCCGGGTCCCAGGCCCAAGAAGCACGTGCTCTGGCTGGAGGCCAGCTTCCGCCCGCCCGAACACAGGTGCCTTTGGGCCAGTGCTACGCGGGCCATGTACGGTGATGAGCCGGCCCATGTGATCTCTTGGGGCTTCGGCTTGTAGGTTTTGTGGGAACAGAGATGGCCGGATAATGCAACAGGTGGGGGAAGGATTTGGCAATTCGAGTCGCGTGTGTGGAGCTCGAGAACATTTTTGCCGACGTGTGGATCGGCAGGGAGTGCGCTCGGAAAGTCTCGGGCCGGGTACCTGAACTGCAACATCAGACATGCAGAGGTAGATTATATTTTCGTCCCAAAACGTTCGCGAGTGTCGGGTCTATGGATGTACAAGTGGAATGTGGCCCGTTTTTGAAGGCGCACCGATGTGGGGTGTTTCTGATTGATGAAAGTATTTCAAAGAGATTCCAGGTCAGCTAGTCCGTTCTTTCAGCTGTCTTGATGGCCTTGTTGCATAGATCCCCAATCAGGGCAAATTGACGAAAATACTTGCAGGAAGAGGAGAGGAGGGGTAGGGTAATGCGAATTGCATACGGTGCGTGAGTCGCATGCCGGAACCAAGATATTTTCGTAAGTAGGCTCGGTGCATGCAGCCTTGCTGCGCTTATGCTTGTCGGTAATAGTATATACAATCTCTGGCCAAATCTGGCGTGAGCACCGGTCTTTTCTTACGAACAATGAAAGTTTACGGGGTCCATTTGTTGGAGAATTGCCAGCTGCCAGCTTAAAGCAACACCTAGAAGTTTTTTTTGAAGATTTTTCATACAACAATCGAGTGCTATTCGGACTACCCCCTGTAATGGAGGTAAGCTCGTGGTCCAGCAGCGGTGGTGTCAGTATCTTAGCTTATCTCCGGTCGCAGTACACTGCCGGCTGTTTTCCCAGCGGGTTGATGCAGCTTGTCGAGAGTTTCTGCGCAGTAACGCCCGAGCATTCTCGGATATGCTTACCGTGCAGATGATTCCGCGCAATGCATAGTTATGTATAGTTATGACATCTATCGGTGCGTTATGCATAGTCTTGGAGGGCGGGTTTAAAATGTACGTGAAGCCAAACTCATGCATGCCTTTTCCATCGTTTACTACTATATAAGTACTTGGCGCTCCTCCCCCGTTTCACCGCAGTATCTTGATTTCGTCGAGCCATCATGTCTACCGCCCAAGAAGCCGTTAAGGTGAAGCTTCCCTCCATCGCAGAGCTAACCTCAAGCTCCATCCCTCGCAACCGCTCCGATACTCTGCCATTACTTCATCAGCATATTGCATCTCCCCCCTTGTCACTTTCGCCAAGCTATTCCAGAGACCCCTCCTCATACCCACCACTGCACTTCGTGGGCTCCGTGAGCTACCTAACCGAGTATATGCAGCCCCCTACAAGCCACCTACAGCCCACCCATCCACCATCCTACCACTACCACTCGCACCACCCAGTGCCGGTGTCTCCTGTCACATTTCCCCAGCCATACTTCAGGCCAATGTTCTACCCACCTCCAGCAGAGACCGCTGGCCCCTCCAGATTCGTGGCCATTGCTCCCGACCAGGTGTCCGTGTTCAATGCGCCTGAAGTCATCAATAGACCCATGAATGAGTGCCACCGCTGCGGCACCACCGAGACGCCCGAGTGGCGCCGTGGCCCTAACGGGCTCCGCACGCTCTGCAACGCATGCGGCCTCTTCCACGCCAAATTGGTCAAGCGCAAGGGCGCTGCGTTGGCAGCGGAGGAGGTGTTGAACAATAAGGTTTTCAAGGGGAAGAACGGGAGACGGGTGTGCGTCAAGGGCCACCCCGGAGAGGCCAAGAAGCACAATTCCCGCCCGCAAGTGACAGACTTCCCTCCCATTGCTCATACGGAGCACTTGCCTACTCGGGAGGACTTTATGCATAAAATGCCCCGGCTAGTGAGCCACTCGGCCACGGAGTTGCCGAACGTGGCCACCATGAGCCTCCCCGGCGGACTGTTGCCGCCTCCCACGCTAGGCAATCGGCCTCAATCGGTTTCTGTTCTCCAGAATTAACCGGCTCGAGTGCACGGACATGAGGAGTACTTGGCATTGAGGATTCCACGTATAGAGGATTCTCATAGAGGAGTACACGGCATAAAGGAGTACGTAAGCGACTCTTCACGCACGGCGACGCATACACGATGTGGGCCTCGAGCCTCAAGTTCAATTCTTCATTCATATTCATTAATTTATTACCCACTTTCTCCCTTTGACGCATCTTATTGTAATGCAACCTACCTAGACGGCGACTGCGCGCGGCGCCAAAGTCACGATGGATGCGCACTGCCCCTCGCTGTCGGACGATTTCTTTTCTTTCCGCGGTGGTTTTTTTCTGCCTTTGCTGCCGGCTCTTTGCCTGAATCCAGCGTGACATAAGCAGGCCTTCGTTTGCCGGGGCCCCGCGGCCCCACCGCGAGAAGCCGTTACGCCTCCCCCGTGTCCCTCGCCCCCATGGCCCGGCGTTGTCGTTGTAAAGGGCTTCCAGCATCATGCAAGAGCACATTGTCTATTTTTGTTGTAGGATTTAATCCATTGTGCGCCGTCAGATTCAAGGCTCGAGGTACATGGCGGTGTCCAAGGGCTCGCCGCGAAAAAATTAGCCCATGCGTGCCAGATTTCTCATGCACTCTATAGCCTGGCGTGTCAAGTTGGTACGATCCAGGTGCATATGAATGCACTACCTTTCGGGGCAAAGGCGCTTGCTGGCGGGGTTGCGCTCTTGGCGGCTCGAGCTTTTCTTGCATGAGCGCAGGCTGCTGGTATTTAGGAGCCACGTGTGTGTGTGGCGCCTCCGGAACTAGAATGGGCGAATCGTGGCTGCGGGTGGTGCTGCGCCTAGGGATGTTCTAGAAGGGCGATTTTTTTGTGTCCGGGGCGCGAAAAGCTACGGCACTACTGCTTCAGTATTGGTGGAAAAGCAAGATCCGCTTATGTATCTCGCAAGAGATGGTCCGCCGAGGGCGCGAAACGGTCAAGATGGTTTTTGAAATAGGCCGCCCAGCGCGAACATTGCGCTTGCTTTCAAGCCAGACGACGTGGCGAGTACCAAGGCGGACAAGGCCAACTAGCAGTGGGTGCCAGGATTGAATCATGGGGTTAATGGTAAATGGGTTAAGGGGTTAGGTTAATGGTTACGGGGCCAATGGTTCATGACGGGTACTATGGCGGACTATTGACGGCGCCAAGCCGGACTCGGCGCATTATCGTGAACGAGAACATGGATTCCTTCTATAAAGTTAATGTCCGTTGAGGACCCCGATTGATGCAAACTCTTTCCCTTTAGGAAAGAAGATGTGAATATAAAGCAAATTAATGAATGCCGCAGAAGTAAATGTTGGTGCTGACGAGTTGAGCGTCCGCGTGCTACCGTGGGACTGAATTCCGGTATTCCCATGCGCGCGAGCCTTCTAAAACTTTAACTTCTTGGCCTTTTCCCACGTGTTCTCCTGGTTGGTGAAGTGGCCATACGAGGCGGTCTGGAAGTAGATGGGTCTGGCCAAATCCAACTCCTTCACAATGACACCCGGCCTCAAGTCAAAGTTATTAGTGATAATCTCCACCAACTGCTCTGAGGTGTACTTGGATGTGCCGTAGGTGTCAACGTGAATGGACAAAGGCTCCGCCACTCCAATGGCGTACGAAAACTGCACCAACGCTCTTCTGGCCAACCCTGCGCTAACAAGAGACTTGGCCACCCACCTGGCTGCATAGGCTGCCGACCTGTCGACCTTCGAGAAATCTTTGCCAGAGAATGCACCTCCTCCGTGTGCACCCCATCCTCCGTACGTGTCAACAATGATTTTTCTGCCAGTCAACCCAGCATCACCCTGAGGTCCGCCAATGACGAATCTTCCCGATGGTTGGATATGGTACACGGTTTTGTCGTCCAACAAGTTGGCGGGAATGGTTCTCTTGATAACCTTCTCCAAGATCTCCTTCCTCAATTCCTCGGTGGAGATCTCTTCGGCGTGCTGCGTGGAAATCACCACGGTGTCGACCCTCAAAGGCTTAACGGCACCGTTGTTCTTCTCATACTCCACGGTAACCTGCGTCTTTGTGTCTGGTCTCAACCACCCCAACTCGCCCGATCTTCTGGCATCAGCCAAAGCCTTATTCAACTTGTGCGACAACAAGATGGTCAATGGCAACTTCTCTTCGGTCTCGTCAGTGGCGTATCCAAACATAATGCCCTGGTCGCCAGCCCCCAACTCTTCCAAAGCTTTTTCGTAATGCAAGCCTTGCGCGATGTCGGGAGACTGTTGCTCAATGGCCACAAGAACGTTACAGGTCTTGTAGTCGAAGCCCTTCTCGGAGTGGTCGTAGCCAATGTGCTTGATGGTGTCTCTGATGATCTTTTGGTAGTCCAATTGGGCCTTGGTGGTGATTTCCCCGAACACCATGATCAACCCAGTCTTTGCGGCGGTTTCGCAAGCGACCTTGGACAAAGGGTCCGCAGCCAAACAAGCATCTAAGATAGCGTCCGACACTTGGTCGCAGATCTTGTCGGGGTGACCCTCACCGACGGACTCGGAAGTGAAAAGGAAAGTTTCGGGCATGACACAAAGCAGGCGACTGGAAAAAGTTGGGAAGGCCCACCAAACTGTGGCACTCGAAGACCTTATATATGGGTCGTATAAAAAAAAAACTGCACGTAGCCAGCGTTTTTGGATGCGTCACCGCACGTGACCCGGGGATTTCTCATCGGTGGATGCCGCACCCATCACTCTTCTCGAAGTGAGCGGACCACCTCTACGCTGGAGGAATCCCGAAGCTTCATTTCCAGCCGCCGCCTCTTCGTTCGGGGCAATTTTGGTGTATACGTCGCAGCGAGGTGGATACGACCGTGCCGGACTGGTTGCACCCCAGGCGCATGTGATCCGAGTCAAAATTGCGAGCGCCAGGCCCGAGTGCAGGAATGGCTCTTGAGGTTCCGGTGCATCGAAGTAAAGCGAGCACGCCTGAACATACTCGTATAATCGTAGAGCCCTCAGCGCTCGTACAATTATTAGGCCCACCGTGCTCGTGCACCCGTGCCTTTATTGATCACCTGGGAAGTATTACTGCGAACAGGCCACTTTCGGACTGACCTTCGTCACTAGGCGTCTGCACGAGACAGGAGCCGGGAATGGGACCGCACACCATAATGCAGCTTCTTAGTCGGGATTAGCAAAGCATTGGAATCGGGTTGTCTAAAGATATACGAGGTCTTATTGGCCAAACCAACAATGCTATGCGTGGCATGGGTGAAGAGTGCGCTGAACGAAACGCGAGTCGCGTGGCACCGCGCGGCGCGCCTCGCGACTCTCCCGCGCTGCTTGCAAGCTCACCACACCTCCATCTTGCTTTCCCATGACTGATCCGATAGCCATTTTGGACCGGGTCAAGAACCGGCTCAGTGCCCAAACGGTTGAACGCGATCAGACGCAGGTCATTCCGGACTTTTCTCAGTCCATTCTCTTTGCCGAGCCCGAGCAGCCGGCCGCATCCAAAAAGCGTGCTCAATTAAACAAGACACAGCCATTGGAGGCGGTCAAGCTCCCGCAGTTGCAACTCGACGAGTCGGATTTCGTAAGGCCTACCCAGGTTGCTCGTCTGGTCTTGCCTTTTGCGGATACGCAGGTGATTCAAAGCCCCAGACCTGCTCGCCGTTCCCTGGCAACGAAAGTGACCTCCGAGGAGAAGACGCAGGCGACGCAGCTTCAAAATGAAATCTCGCATGTTTCGCTAACAGATGAAGAAAATGACTTGAATGACGAGGGCAACACCACGCTTGACTCCTCAGTGCAGAAGAACATCACCACCAAGGCGGAACTAGACCAGATAGACCGCGAATTGAGCGAGCAGAAGAGGCTCCGGAGCATCAAGCCGGCCTTCACCGAGTCGGAAAAGAACCCTGTTCAGGACCTTCTTGACGCTTTCGACAGTGACCAGGAGAGTCACCTGGACTTCGGCGGGGGACCCCCAAAATATAGCCCCTCCACATCCCCCATGAAAGATATTGCAGCCAAGCATATGCAAGCCAAGCATATGGAGGAGCTGGAGTCGGAACCGGAATTTGAGACGGAGAACGTCATTGACGTGATTTCCAAAGCCCCACAAACGCTCCGCGCATCCAAACCCAAAAAGACTCCCATAGATGAATACGCCAGGAGATTGAAGAACACGTTGGCATCTTCCCCAACAAAAGACTCGCGCGTCATCATTTTGGATGACTCGGAGCACGAAGACCTGGCCCACCAACGGTCAGAGGATGAGATCCCCAAGTTGTCCAAAGAACAGGCATTTCTATTGAAGCAGAAGTTCTCCAGGCGACACCTTGCTAGTGGGCAACGAGCCACTTCTTCCCTCCCGAAACGTTCCAGCCTGACGAGCCACAAGGCTCTCTTTGATCATCTTCGCCGTGCAAACACCAAGCAGCTAGCAGACATGCGCAGTGCCAATCCCGATCTCGAGTTAATCGAGGAAATCGAGAAGGAGGAAGAAGAAATGGGCAATTTGCTCGAGCGGGAAATGGAGCGGGCCCGGCGGATTCGCAGGAAGGAGAAGGCTCATGAGAAAGCCCTAGAGAAAGCCAAACTGGTCTCGGATCGTGACGATGACGCTGACTATCAAGAAGACAGTGGAAGCGAGATCAACGAAAGCGGAGTGCCGGATAGTGAACTAGGGTCTGATCTGGACTCCCAAGAGTCGGGCCTGGATTCATCTGATTTGGACCCAGCAGCCACCAAGGCCAGGCGGATCCGCGCTCGGCAAGTGGTCACCAGCGACGAGGGGGACTCCGATCTTGACAATAACGATGAGGTGCAAGTTACTCATGACGACCAAGGTGAGCAAGATGACCACAACCAGGGCCGGAGCGACGATAGCTACATGTTCGGAGGGCCAGCCAAAGCGGCACCACTGGTTGACAATGAAGAGGATCCCATCATGCATATTCATAGCGACCAGGCGCTACCCGAGTCGCCGTTGAAGCCTGGAGTCGACCCCCAGGTGGCCTCAATCAAGGAAAACCCGCCTCGGCTTTTTCAGAATTTGGCCCCACGCATGCCTAAAACCCAGGCTCTGACGATATCAAGCGATGGCCCTGTTGATTCATTCAAAAGCATCGATTCCTTCCAGGAGCTTCTGCCTACACAGGCCAGTGACTTTACTCTAGAGATCCAAGCTGGTGGTGCTCCTGACAAAGCGACTCAACAAGACAATGTTCCGGACCAATCCACTCAAGTGGACGATGCTCCAGAATCCCCTCAAGTGGACAATGCTCCGGACCAATCGACACAAGTTGATTCGGGTTTGCTAACGCGTATCGACTCGCAGGAGTCTATTTTTGGGAAGCAAAGCATGGAATTCTTAAAAAGAAACACCCAGGTTCCCATATCGGAGGAGGTGGGCAAGGCAGACGACGAGCCAAAATACGAAGGGAATGACAGGGAGGCGGAGCAGAAAGAGGCCGAACTAGAGTTGAAGCGCAAACTCGATTTATACGAGGCCAAGATCCGCCGGAGGGAAGTGCAGTCCAGAAAGAGAAGAAAGGAGATGGAGCGAAGGGGTCTCAAGGGTATTGTTGACGGCGAGGCCGAGGAGTCGGAGGATGAGTGGAAAGGAGTGGGAGGTGCAGATATGGAATTTTCCGACCAGGCCGACTCGGAGGACGAACGAATGATCGACAATACACTTAATCTTGACCTCAATGACGAGGAGGTCCGCCGCAAGTTCATGGAGCAGTACCAGATAAAGGACAGAAGCGAGTTGGAGAAGTTAATCGATGATATCCAAAACCACAAGCTCACCAAGAGAGCAAGAGCCAACCGATTCGATATCGAGTTGAGCGACGAAGAGGATGAAATCCTCATGGAGTACAGGAGGCAGAAGCTTGAGGAGCAAAAGAGGAGATTGATGGCCAACCAAAAGCTCATGAAAGACTCCAAAAACGCCCGCTACACTGCATTTTTCGACAGCATTGACGATGAGGCGGATCCGTTCATGCTCAACGAAGAGTCGGAGACCGACACAAACCACGAGTACGATGTGAGCCAGGATAGCCGCATCGCAAAAGAAGAGAGCGCAGTTACAGACGACAAGAGCGCCAAGAAGAAAATCGTCATCGAGGAGTCGTTTGTACAGAGGCAATTATCGTTCCTTTCGAAGGCCGACGACACGTATGCCCAGGCTCAAGAAGAGGCTGACAGGCAACACGGAGTGGAGGAGCTATCGGCACTTAAAAGCAGATGCTTGAGCAGTCTTTACGCAAACTGTGGCTCCAGCTTTTCGCTGGGTGAAACCAGGAAACGGCCATCCGAGGATGTGGCTACGGACGAAGACGAAGACGAAGAAGAAATTGGCTTCAGCAGCATCTTCAAAAAGCCCTCTGTGGTGAGCTCATTCAAAGCATTTCATGAGAAGAAGGGTGTGCAGGTGGCCACAAACTCCTTCAGCGGCGTCACGGTCAACAAGCAATACAAAGCGGCCGCGGGCTCTAAGGCGTCTATTACATATATGTCGAAGAGAAAGACCAAGGGTGTTCTCCATAGCACCGTGAAGAGCTCCAGACTTGAGGAAATCGAGAGACAGTTGGATGCAGTGAAAAGCGGCGGCAGGCTCGGCGGATCTGGGCCGGACCGCAGTTTCTCCTAGCGGCGCCATCGTGTTGCCAAGTATATAGTGTCACTGAGTTATCAACCAGTGTTAGAAGCATCGAATTTCAAAGCCTTGGCGAGAGTGGCCGTAGAGGCAGACCAGTATGACATGACGGCCAGTTGGGTATGAACAACCAGGCTCCAATTACCTAGGTCTGAGTTTTTCAACCAGATCTTAGGTTCGCTTTGCAAACTAAACCAATGGGCTCGGAAAGGACAGGCTCGGAAAGAACAGGCTCAGGAAAGGACAGGATCAGGAAAGGACAGGCTCAGGAAAGGATGGTCTCGTTGAAAGCATCCTTCAAGAGCAGAGTGGTTCGTCGGACAGAGAATTGTTTTTTCGATTCGGGGTCCTTGCCATGACCCGAATCTTTAGAGCCAGAAGAGCTGCTTCGGCTCCCTCGCTCCACTGGCGGAAGCCTCTTGGACCTTATATCGTTGCTGACCGCTATTGGGTCCTTTTGGTTTCGTTTCATTTTCTTGATCTTAGCAGGCGGCGACTTCTGCAGGCAAGATCTTGCGCTCTCTATTGAAATGCCTGCGTGATCCGGGACAGTACCATTACCCACTAAACTGAGAAAACTGGAAGCCAACGAAATGCCGATCTTGTCGCTGCTAAAGCTTCTGGAGGGCAGACCCTGCAGAAGGCTCTCAGGTGCGGGAAGAGGTCTAGCCGGGTCTGGGAGACAAGTGGGCTTGTTTGACTTCATTCTTGGCGAGCCCAAAGGGGAATTGAGTAGCAGGAACAAACCGTAGTTTTGCTTTTTGACTGGGGTAGTGGCAGTAGCACTAGACAGAATGTTTCGGCAAGAAAGTTCTGTGCCTAGTAGCTTCTTGGAATGCTCACTAAATTTGAGGCTCCCATCGAATGACAGAGAGTACACCTGCTCCACTGTAGGCTGGCTCGACAACTGCTTGGTGCGAGACGGGATCATGAGTGCTGGATTATTGAATGCTGGCGGCACACAAGGCGGAACATCAGCATGCTTTTGAGGAATCGGGCTTCGTTTCGGTTTGGGTTCGGGGAACGCCTCTCGAAGGTCGATGCGGCTTTTGCGAAGAAAGTGGTGGAAGTTCTCGAAGTCGGCGAACTCATGCTCCTCGATGGGAATCACCGGTTCGGGATGCAGCTCATCTATGTCACAAACGTCCGTCGATAGATGTTTCGACTTAAGCGAGAGCGGCAGCCGGGAGATGTCGTAAAATGGAGCCTGGAACACATTGTCCAGATCCAGCATGCTTTCAGTGTTCTCCCGTAGTACCGTGGCAGGATAGTCAGTGGTGTCGTCATACCAGCCCTCAAGTCCCCCGTCTGAATACGAGGACACAGAGGCCAGTTCGGAGCTTTTGGAAGTGTCACACTCCATGATGTTGCTTGCATTGGTGTAGGTGGAATTCTCCAGCACATCCCTCAGTTTTTTCTGAACCGGGTTTAACGTGTACGCCTCGGATATCCGGTAGCGGGACTTCTGCTTGGACACCCTGGTGCTCTTGCACTTCAAGGGCTTGAGGTTGAGGTTGGATATGGATAGCATGTTTTTCAACTGCACCTGCAGCAGCACGGGGTCGAGCACAGGCGAATCGGGCTGCTGTCGATAGTTTTCGATATCAAATTGATTCCACAACGAATAGTACTGGTCGTAGATGCGCGAGTAGCTGGACTCATTGGTGAAGGAGCCCTGCAAGTCTAGATTGGACTCCAATAGAAAGGACTTCTCGTATAGGGTCTGGAACTCGCTCAAGTAGCCCGAGTTCCTCTGTATTAGGTCTGAGATGTGGTCGATTTCTGCATCGGAGCCTGCAATGGAGCTGTTTATGTCCACAATCAAGGATATCAAGTTGTTGGACTCGGAAAAGGAATTGACAAGGGTATCCGTCTTGGCGTTTACGGTGTCCACCATGGCAAGCAAGGAATCTAGCCTTGAAGCTCCAGTGGAAGAAGTGGCTTGAGCCATGGAGAAGCGGCAGCCGGGAGCGTGGTGTGGATAGGTGCACTTATATGATTACATTTGCCCAAAACGCATCTTTATTAGTACGGTCCTGCATAACTACAAGGGCTCTAGATCCCCCGGTTTGGCCCCATGCGACTGGCGGCGGATGAGCCGTGGACCTCCGGATTTCGGGGCCCCACCACCCTCACACAAACAGGAGTATTGGCATGGCTGGGATGGCGAGCTGGCGACTTTCGGCCTACTCTCTTGCGTTGTGTTCGGGACTGCTGGGCGTTTGGTGGCCTGCATGGAGTGCATGCGGACTGCCGCATCGCATCTCTTCCTCGATCGGATCTCGATGTCAATACCTCAATCGGGGGTTTCACGAGACAATCGGGATCTCGCAAATATGCTACGTGAAAGCCCCGGCCACACCTTTCCGAAACAATGGGGTGCGTAGACTACCGGTCAAATATTGCAAGTTCAAATCGGTGGCCCGCGGGTGGATATTAGACTTTCCTCCTCAAAACACACCTGACACCTGGTGGTGTCACATATGGCGCCTCTGAAGTCGCCAGGGAGCTGGAATCTTTGGCGAAAAGTGCTTCAGATGTCTGCACGAATGTCGTGGAATTATGTCGTGTATATGCGATGCTATTCGGTCTTTCTCTTCTTCTTGGGTTCCCCGCCGTCGTCACGTGCCCGAGCCTTGGGCGATTTCTCCTTTTTCTCCTTCTTGTCCTTTTTCTCCCTCTTTCCTTTTTCTTCTTTCTCCGTCTTCGTCTTGTCTGTGGGCTCCACTAACTTGTTCGTATACGTCGCCTCCTCGGGCGCCTCGAAGTCCTTCTGCCTTTCCTTCTTTTTCTCCTCCACACGCTCTTCCTGCTTGACTCGCTTGTCGTGCAACTCTTTCTGCTTCTTTTCCCTCTGTCCCAAGAAGTACTCACCACTCTCGATCTGCATATCGACCTTACTGAGCGGCTGTGCAGGTGGGAAAGGCGTGTATACTCTCTTGGGCTTCTTGGTGTCCGCCACCTTCTTACGCGCAACATTCTTCTTCTTGAAGTTGGGCAAGAACCGCGACCAGTCCTCATGGGCGAGCTCCGGGTTTTTGGCCAACTCCTGCTTGATCATCAACTCCTTGATGTAGTAGATAGGGTGCACGTTCTTCATACAGTCCTCCACCACTCGCCGAACCTCTTTCAATCCTTTGTATGGGCCCATGGAACTCACCGTGTTTCCCTGCACCAAGATGTAGCATTTGGTCAAGAGCTCCAACGCTTTCAACGTGTTACCATTGGGCCCCACCAACCGTTGTCTCCGCTTGACGAACCGGTCCTTATTGGAAATTCCACTGCCGATCTTGATCACATCACACGCAATGTCATCTTGCAAGACCTTGCATGCTTGTGGGAAAGGCACCGACCGCGCCAAGAGCTTGACGAGGTCCCGCGCCTTCAAGATCATGTATGGGTCAAAGGTCTTCCGGGTGGTTTTGACGGTCATGGACCCCTCCACCAAGTCGAGCTGGCATGCAATGTGATGCTTGTCCAAAGCACGTGTCACCTCGGGCCAGATGGATCGCAAGTAGTTTTCCCTGTACTTGGGAAAAAGCGTCATGAATGACGACTCCTCACTAAACGGCAAACCGGACGTGTTGTCTTCAGGCAAGAATTCGTCCATCTTCCACTTGTCGATGTCCGGGGTATCCCAGGGCTTGTCACGATCATGGTTGGAGGGCATTGTGCAGTGAACGGGTGCTGAGATAAGCTATGCTCATCGAGAAATTTTCCCTTTCGCATGCTAGTAGCTGCCGTATACAGTCATCAGGCTTCACCGAAATCTGCGTTATCAATCAGCAACAACTGCACACCTAGAGGTTCCCAACATGGCTTCCCAGCACAGCCGGTCAACCAAGACGAAGATGCCCGCCAAGAAGACAAAAGCACAAAAGACTGCACTCGCCAGCCGAGCGCCCGACTCCAAAGTGGCCAAGGCCTCCGCGAAGAAGCAGAGACACAAGTCGAAGGCCACCAAAGTGCAGATCGAGAAATTGAACCGTGATTTGAGTGGCATATCATCGGTTCAGCAAGAACTTGCCAAGACTCCCGAGAAGGAGATGCTCACCTTGGATCCGGAAAGTCTACGCGACGGTCTAAAGAAGGACAAGAAGACAAGGCTAGAGAGCAAGCAGGCCGAGCAGGATTTGCAGACACAGCTTGAAATAATGACAGGCTTCTCTTTGTAGCCGAGGTTGTGGAAACAACTATGTAGCTAGAATCGGACAATGTGGTATTCTCCCCCGGCGGGGCCCTGGGTCGGGCGTTCGCCTCCACCTGTATATTGCGCGATGCCCCAGCTCACGATTATTAAGCACTCGCCAATCCCAAGCAGCACCAACATCAAAATGTCAGACCCAAGCCAGGAGCACAACTCAGACTACGAGGAAGAGGCCGAGTTTGTGGATATCAACGAAATTGCCGAGGAGGTCGGTGAGGACATGGGTCCGGCCCCCGAAGACGACGAAAACGATATGGACTTGGATGACCATGAGACCCTTGAAATTGACTTGGCGAACAACTCCTGGACATATTTCGACCAGCACAAAGATAGTGTGTTCACGATTTTCAAACACCCTTCGCTTCCCATGGTTGTTACCGGTGGAGGCGACAATACGGCATTCATGTGGACCACGCACACCCAGCCGCCCCGGTTTGTTAGTGAGTTGCAGGGCCACAAAGAAAGTGTGATCGCTGGAGGATTCACCGGCGACGGAAAGTTCGTCATCACTGCAGACATGAACGGCTTCATCCAGGTGCACAAGGCTTCAAAAGGAGGCCAGAAGTGGACCAAATTTGGCGATTTGGAGGAGGTTGAAGAGGTCTTATGGATATCTGTGCACCCGAAGTTGCCATACTTTGCCTTCGGCGCTCCTGATGGCTCTGTGTGGGTGTATCAGATAGAGGAGACCTCCAAATCTCTTGAGCAGATCATGTCAGGGTTCAGCCACACTTTGGAATGCAATGCTGGTATTTTCGTGGACACTGACCAGGAGGAGCAATTGACCTTAATTACCATATCTGAGGACGGCAGCATCGTCAATTGGAATGTTTTTGCGGGCACGCCCAACTACAAGATGCTGCCCCATGATGACTTCAAGGGTGTCGAGAGCCCATGGGTGTCGTTGAAAGCATTCAAAAACGTTTTCGCAGCGGGTGCCCGTGATGGACAGTTGGCCATCGTCAATTTGGATACTGGAAGAGTCGTGCACCATGTCAAAACTATAGAGAATGTGGAAGACATCTCTGAGCTCTCCATAGAGGCCTTGTCGTGGTGCGAGAATCCTGCTGTCAACGTGTTGGCTGCAGGGCTTGTTTCGGGAGATATTCTTTTGTTTGACTCCGCTCAATGGAAGGTCCGTCGTACTATAAAGGTGGATGACGCTATCACCAAACTAGAGTTTGTGGACCAAACGCCCATTTTGGTGGGCTCCAGTATGAACGGAAAGGTTTACAAATGGGACGTACGTACGGGCGAGGAGTTGTTCGTTGGGGTGGGTCACAATATGGGGGTTTTGGACTTCACCACGTTTGATGGCGCAAACAAGATCGTCACGGCCGGAGACGAGGGTGTTTCCTTGGTGTTCGTTCACCAATAGATGTACGAATGATCGATGATCTTACTAATATATTGGCTCGATATAGCTCATGGGGATAAGTCTGCATCAAAGAAAGTGTGCTTGGCTCATCTCCACACGTGACGCGCGACACGCGGGGTCATGAGTGCACAGGTCTTGTATGGAAACGCGTCTTCACGCTCCACGGAACCAGTACAATATGGCTAGTGTATCGTCAGACATTTACGTGTCAGATGCAGACGACGCCAAGCCCACCGGTGGCTCTGCCAAGTCTTACAAACCGTCATCTTCAGATATGCTCTTTTACTACCAGAGGCTTCTCCCCTTCAAACACATATTCACCTGGCTAAACCACTCGCCGAAGCCGAGCAAGGATTTCACCATGCGTGAATTCGCCTATGAATTTCGACTGGGGGCATACCAGCGGTATAACTCGTTTAATGGCTATGAAGAGCTTAAGGCTTCAGTGATCAATTCCAACCCCACGCGGTTTGAAATCGGCGCCGTGTACTCGGTCAACCCAAAGGAAAAGAGAAACATCAGCCAGAACGCCATGAAGCCGCTTCTGAAGGAGCTAGTGTTCGATATTGATTTGACTGACTATGACGAGATCAGAACGTGCTGCTCGAAAACAGACATTTGCACCAAGTGCTGGAAGTTTATTCAGGTGGCGGCCGAGGTCATGTCGGGGGCTCTTCGAGAAGACTTTGGCTTTGAACACTTCATCTGGGTCTTTTCAGGAAGAAGAGGGGCGCATTGCTGGGTCAGCGATGTACGGGCTCGAGTGCTCGATGAAGCGGGCAGGAAAGCAGTTGTGGAATACCTCAATGTGTTGGGTAACAAATCACTGCGAAATGGAAAGACGTCCGTGAATATCAAGAGGCCTTTTCACCCTCATGTGGAGAGATCTATTGAGATCTTGAAACAGAGATTCTCTGAGATCATTCTTGAGGACCAAGACCCGTGGCTGACCAGGCCAGGCTCCGATGACAACTGGCCCCTTGTCGACGACTTACTTTCATTTCTTCCCGAACAGTCACTCCGTACCGCTCTCAAGAGCAAGTGGCAGGCTGTGAATACTTATTCCTCTTCAAAGCAAAAATGGGAGGATATCAATTCAATGGCACTGAAGGTACTCAAAAATAAAGTGCAGGTGTCCCAGTTGAACGAAGCAAAAAGGGATGTCATACTATACTACATGTACCCCCGATTAGATATCGAGGTGTCCAAGCAAATGATCCATTTGCTTAAGTCGCCGTTTTGCATACATCCAGGCACTGGCAACGTGTGTGTTCCCTTCGACCCAGCGAGAAACTTGTCCGATAATATTGAGGACGATGCCTATGGGTTCAATCCCATGAACGCTCCAAACCTACATACCCTCCACGACGAGATCGAAACCTGGGAGGCCAAGCGTCTCGAACGAGATTCCAGTCAGCCTGCAGAAGACTCAGACTCCGAGACGCCGTTTAATTCGAGGACGGGGGGCACTCAGGACTACGAAAAGTCCAGCATCAAGCCATATGTGGATTACTTTTCAAGTTACATAAAAAACTTGCTAAAAGAAGAGCTCAGAGACTCTGGAAAAAGAAAGCAAGAGACTTTGGAATTTTAATAGATCGAAGACAATGAGTGTAATATGGCGCCCTATATAGTTTTGCTTGAAATGTATTGACTAGCAGTATAATGTTCTTTTTACCAGGTATTAGCCATAGGGGGTCTGCCTTCACAACGATGTCCTTCAAAAGGGCCTGCCCACAAAGTCGTTCCTAAATCGTCCTAAGATCGTGATCTGATCTTCCTAAATCGTCCGTAGCCATCCTAAGATCGTCTTCAAGTAGCATCTTTGAGTATTGTGGCTTGCAGCATTATACATACTGCATTGCTTCATTTGTTTCACCTCACGACAAACGGCAGTCCGACTCAGCAGGAGCTTCGGGTGATGGATTGATGTCCTCGATATTTCCGCTATGGTTTTTAACGACTATGGTGTGCTCACTTGGAACATCGACGCAGTCGCTATCTTCGTGATGATACCACTCCAAATATTCCCTCTGGGCATTGTATTTGAGCGTCCCGTAGTTCAAGTATATGTCCTTGTAGTTTAAGTACGGATAATGCCATTTTGGGACGAACAAAACGGTGGGCGTAGACTTGGCCTTAGCTAATTCGGATGCGCTGAATCTCACGGTAACAGTGAGTCTAGAATTCTTCAATTCAAGTTCCGTTCCCACAACAGACCCAACGGTGGCAAAAAGAAATGGCCTCACAACAGCGCTAGCCGCACGGACACCGTCAGGCGAAGGGTAACATTGCTTGAGGTGCTTGTACCGAAGATTGTCGCTGGAGACAGAAATCAACGACGAATCGTCTGGGCCGGTACCAGAACCACTTTCATCTGACTCCCAGTACTCTTCGTGGACCCCCGTAAGAAAGCTCTTCTTGAAGAGCGATGGCATGAGTGTATTCTTACGGTGAGCCAACTTGGTCTTCATGACCTGGTGAGTGCCACCGTTCTCCTGAATTGCACGAATACTCTTTAAAGACGGCGAAACGCTGCTCCTCCTTCTCAGCGAGGTCCTGGAAGAGTAAGAATTTGTGTCGTCCATGTCATCAAAAACCAAGTCCCGGTCGTCCGGCGACCAAAACGAGAAGTCCTCGTTGTTCCACCGATCCCCCCATTTGTGGCAGTTGATGCTGCTATAGCACCAGTAAGTGTGGTGCATCCCCGAGCCCTCAAGTGCGTTGGCCAAGGCGTCAAGTGCAGATGTTTGCGATTGGTAGCGCCCGTCTTCGTATGCCCTTTTGTTGTTCATGTCGAAAGGCATTCCTGTCTCAGACATCAAGACAGGGATGTTGCCGAGATTTTGGCGGCCCTCTTCAGCAATCTCCAAAAACTGCTTCTTAAGACAGTTGCGGATGGCACGTTCGCCGAACACGACCCCCAAAACTGGGTTGAGGTACTTTCCTCTCATAATTCCAAGCGTGTCCACATTGTACCGGTAGTTCCAGCTCTTGAACATAAGCGACATCCCATCATAATAGTGAGGGGAGTAGATTGTCTTGTCGTCTATGATTCCCCTCGGGTCGTTTTTGAGATTGGGAGGAGCCTCCAACACTGGTGGCTGGATGAAGAGAAAACAATCCGGCGCATGTTTGCGGACCATCTGTTTGAACAGAATCACGTGGTCCACTAAAAACGTCGCTATAAAGAAGCTGTGGTCAATTTTTTCCGGAAGTTGGTCATGTAGAACGTCAAAGGCCACATGTGCACTAACCTCGCTAAAGTGGTTGGGCCGCAAGAGCGAACACGACAAGTTGCTGAACGCGAGTCTCGGCTGCTGTGGCTTTTTGGCAAGTTCGTCGAGATCCACATCTTTCCATTTCCAAATATCTTGACTGGCAAAGATACATTGGCCGGGGACCCACCCCGACCTTTTCCAGCCGAAAGAGGCATCTATCGCGGCAAGCTCCGACTCGGAAAGCCAGGCCCTTTCGCCGCGGGGATCCACCACCACTCGGCCACATTTCTGGGGGCCCGTAAGACTGATTTTGTAATTGTCCATCTCCACCGGTAAGCCCATGCCAAGACGAAAGCAGTCATACACGGTGGGGGTTGAGCCTATTCTCAAGTGCTGGTACGATGGGAGCGTGTCCAAATTGGGGCTTCCGACCAAGCCGCAGTTGGGTTCATTGATCAGCTCAAACCCCAACATTGAGCCATCTTCAAGCATCTCGGGCAATCTCTCCACCACCGCTGCCCATAGGTGTTCAAAGGCACCCAAGAAATGCGATTGCAAATAGTCCTGTATCTTTACGTCGTTGATCTTCAAGTGGGGAAAATACGCATTTCCAGCAAAGAACAACGTGAACATGGTCAACAGCGCCAATCTCTTATAATTGGACGTCCAAAGCATCTTGGGATACACCTCGGGATCGGGCTGCAGCTTTCCATGGAAGCGTTGGTCATTATGCAATATGGCCGCCTCACATGCCGAAAACCGAGTCGGTTGCAAACCAGCAGCATGCAAAGTCCAGAGGGGAGCGCCCGAGCCGCCGCAATAGCGAGACCACACGTCCTGGTGCGGGTCCAAAAAAACATACAAGCCGCCCACCTTGTGGATGATCCGTATTACCTCGATAGTGTAGTCGATGAAGGGTTCGTCATAGATGCCCGGCCCCTGGCTCTCGATGGCCTCCCAGCAAACCAAGTAGCGGATGGTGTTGTAGCCCCAGGACTTTATTCTCTCCAAATGAGCCTCTGCTTGCTCTAGAGGGAACGGCCGGCCAACAAACGACACGTTTTGGCCATCAAAGAAGATGTTCCCTGCATCCGAGCTGTTCCCCGCGTACGAAGGCATATTGGGCACCATTGGCAACTTCAGCGCCAGGTCCACGTTGATGCCTTTGAGAATCCGCCTTCTTCCCTCAGGGTCCACCAAGTCGCCGTTCTCCACATGCAATGGCTGACACTCCAAAATACAGGCGGCATCGTTTTCCACCACAGCGAGCGACTCCCCAGCACAAAACTTTTTCTTCAAGGACTTCACGCCCGCTCCAAGCAAGGACGGGGAGGTATTATATGCACTGAGGCGGTCGTAGATTAAATCCTTGGCACTGTTGAAGGCGTTTGTGATGGGCGCCATGACGTGGCGAGGAAAATAGTGACCAAGAAATGGTTTGAAGGGTCTAAACTTTTCGTTCCCCACATTCCACATTTCATGCGCGCAGCCATGCCGCAGACCATTTCTCATCTTTTATTCTGAGATGAGAATTTGCAGAAAAGTGCTGCTGAGACAAGAAAAGCTGGATAGGCAATTTGAGAAGAAGTATGATGAATGATAAATGAAGACGCAATGCCCAAATGATTTCTGCCGAACACAAGATGCCCAATGCTGTTATGATGGACTGACCCGTGACGTGATGACCTATTACCTAATGAGGAAATGAAGAAATGAAACGAAGAAATGACGTAATGACGTAATGAAAAAGTCAACCAGATTACCTGCATGGGCTGCTATGGTGCTCTGAGTACAGAGCGTTTAGAACACATTCAAACCAGCACGGCAATGGCAAAATTAAACAAACCACTACACAACATCTGACAAGTTGTTATACCCAAGAATCCATGGAAACCCGAACTATCCGTCATTGGCCCGTCCATTAGCCCGTCCATTGACCCTTCAATGTAAGTGCAACTCCTGTATGAACTCGATCCTCCCCATCTAAGATTTCTGGATGTTAAATACAAATGAGAGTTAGTGTGGAACATCACGGCAGCTCAGGAGTGCACGAAGAACAATCTGGTTGAAATTTGGGGGTTGTCAATTTTGCTAGTGTGGCACGTAACATTTTGCCGTACTGGTTTGAGTGCGGTTTGGAAAGCACGGTACCTGGCTGGTCAAGTCTCGCTGAAGCACTGCGCCAGCTACTGGTGCAAGAGACCTAGGGCCTTCTTCTTTGCCTCCACCTGTGCCGTGAGTCTCCAAGAGTCCTGGTTTTCTGCATAGCGGTTGAAAAGCGGAACAATCTTTTGCTTCTTTTTGGGGTCGGAAATGTTGACGGGGTCTCCCTTCTTGAAGAATTTGGGTGCCAACTCAACAAGCCATTTGGAATCAATGGCCGTCGCGCAATGCATGTACTCTTTGCTTGTGAGCAAAAGAGTGTGATAAATCACGTATTCGACACTTCGCCCGTAAATAGCCAGCGACGGGTGCATGTGTACCGGGGTGTGGTCTAGCAAAGTGTTGTAGATGCCTTCATGGGGATCTCTTTTGGCCAGGTTTCGAAAGAAGCCTGAGCAAAAGGTCTTTCTGATGCACGACGTGTCATCTGTGCTAGACAAGTCCAATTTGAACCTCTTCATGATGGTTGCAAGCTGCACCTTGACGTCTTGGGCTCTCCTCATGCTTCTCTCGTGAATATAGTTGTCTTTGCACCACCGGCTAGACCTGCCGCTCAATTCCCATGCCTTAAACACGTTCAACAAGGTGAGATGATCTCCGTGGATACTATGGAACCGCTGTTTTCGCTGATCAGCTGCATTCTGCTTTTCCTTGGGTCGGTAAAAGACTGTCTGTACTGACAACATCGCCACGATCGTCAAGACTTCCGCAGTACATCCTTGCTGGACTGACGCAATAACTGTTTTGGCTAGTGCTGGCTCCATGGGAAAATCGGCCATCTGCCTTCCCAAAGAAGTGAGATACCCATGATCATCTAGAGCCTCTAGAGTATAGAGCTCATGTAAAGCATTGATCATAGTCTGCGCAGGTGGCGGGTCCATGAACTCAAAGTTCATTAGGTCGTTGATTCCCATTGCTTTGAGCATCAAGATGGTCGCTGCCAAGTTCTTCCTTTGAATTTCGGGAACTGAGTTTGGAAGCATTTCCGTTTGGAACGCTGCTTCCGTGTATAGGCGAAAGCATTTTCCGGGACCCGTCCGGCCTGCTCTCCCGCTTCTCTGGTTAGCCTGTGCTCTAGATATGGGCGATACCACCAAAGAGTCCATTCCAAGCCGGGGATCGTACGTGTTGACCTTCACAAAACCTGGATCCACCACATACTTGATTCCGTCAATGGTGATAGATGTCTCGGCGATGTTAGTCGCCAAAACCACCTTTCTGGCTCCTTTGGGAGCAGGCTCAAAGATCCGAGCTTGCATCTCGGATGGGAGTGCTGCATACACAGGCACCACTATGAGTTCGGGTAAAGCGCTTCCCAAAGCCTTTATTCTGGACAGTAGCGCCTCCACACTTGTCTCAATCTCATCCTGGCCTGTAAGAAAAACCAAAATGTCCCCCTCGGGCTCGGCAACGTGAATCTGCATGACGCAGTCTAGCGCAGCCGCTAAGTAATCAGCTTCTGGTTCCCGCGAGAACAAAACCTCCACTGGGAAAGCCCTTCCTGAAATACTTAATATGGGACAGCTGTTGAAGTAAGAAGAGAATTTGTCCGAGTCCAAAGTGGCAGAGGTGACTATCACCTTTAGGTCCGGATTCTGCGCCGCAGCCTTTTTAAGAAGAGCAAAAAGCACATCGGTGGCGATCGTTCGCTCGTGTGCCTCATCTAGCATGATAAGAGAATATCTCAGCATTGACGGGTCGATGAGCGCCTCCCTTTGCAACATACCATCGGTCATGTACTTGATCTGGGTGAGGGGCGATGTCTTGTCCTCAAACCGAATGGTGTATCCAACCTTGTCCCCTACTTTACAACCCATTTCTTCTGAGACTCGTTTAGCCACCGAAACTGCAGCAACTCTTCTGGGCTGCGTACAACCTATCATCTTTGCGGCTCCATTAATGACGTTGAGATTCTCCTCATAGACATACTGGACTATTTGTGTTGTTTTTCCTGAACCTGTTTCGCCCACAATAACCAAAAACTGATTTGCTTTGATTGCATCAAGAAGCTCTGCTCGCTTTGAGTATACAGGCAAAGATTCTCGTTGCTGCTTGATGGAGGGAGGCTTAGCGATGCTCGTCGGTAACTTGCTCTGTTTGGCCCGCCAACTGGCAATGATGCTATCAGTTTTCTCGCTGATTTGAGAATCGTGCTTGCTAATAATTTGGGACAATGGGTCGCTGGAATCTCTTTTGGATGCCGAGCCCCTTTGCAATTCCTTCTGCTGGGAGATCTTCTCGTCTCTGATTTCTCGGGCTAATTTGGACCCATTGAGAGCGGCCCGACTCATGGAGCCCTCGGGTGTTTTGATGATCGCCAGTGCCGTTGTATTGGGGCCCTTTAGCTGGCCCTTTAGGAAATCGGGCTCGTCTGTATTGAGTTCCACATCAAAGGTTTCTTCTGTGTCTGCAGCCCTCTCGGAGTTATCATCTTGAAAGCCATTTAATTCAGGATAATCAGCTGCTGACGCCGATCCGGATGCAATAAGTTGACGGATCTCCCATCTCTCTGGAGACGTCAAGCGTCGGCGTTTGGCGGAATTATGGTCACCGAACTGGGCCCTTCCCCGATCTTTCATTTCTTGTAGCTCCTGCAGCTTGTCTATGCCTGTGATCTGATCGATACCGACCAAGGAAAGAGAGATTTTCTGATTTCTTGCATTCGGCTCTTTGCCAAGGCCAGCAATCTTAACGAACACTTCCTGGCCGTGTGTCAAGACATCCTGTGGATGCCGTATCCTCTTGGTTCCATCAAACAGCATTTTAGAAACATGGCACAAGCCCGAGAGACGAGACGATGGGCTATGAAGGCGAATGAACGCTCCGTATGGCATGATACTGCTCACGTAACCTCTATACACGGCATTTTCCTCGAGTCGGGGGCCTTTATTGGAGACAGTTTCTCTAGGAGTCGAAGAATTGGAGGGAATTGTGGGATTCGGCTTGGAATCTGGAATGGATAGCCCCGAGAATGAAGCTGTCTTTGGGTTTCTCAGGGGTTTGTCCCGCTCTGCTCTGGACCGGGATTTCTCTTCGTTCAGCCCAGGACCAACACCGGTTCTTGATGGATTAGGAGAAGGGTTTGGTTTGGATTCCTGAGAAACGGTAACGTAGACATCTTTAATGAACTGAGGTGGAAAGTCGTCGCCGCCATTCGCTAGGACGGCCTTCTTGAACGCCTCCCAAACACCCGAGGGATCATTCGCTTGCGCAGACTGGTCATACAAATTGAGCAAGAACTGTGAAAGGGTGTGGTCGTCATCATCAAAGTCCAAGTGCTGCTTGACTAGTTTGTGTATGGAGGGCCGAAGATCAGAGAGCTCGATCATAGCGTTGAGGCGAGATGAGTAGAGCGCGCCTACACTACAACTGCATCATGCGGGACACTTCGATCCTGAATCTGCTCACCAAAAACACTTAGCTTTACTATAGTATATACTTATTGAACACCACGAAACGTGAAAAATCCGGACCTTCGGATTCCACCCGTATGAAGAACGCGATTCAGGAACCTGCATTCTTCCCTGATGAAGAACCCCAGGGCTATGGCAAAGTATGGTTCGTGATCCAACCGAAACACCCCCAAAAAAGGCTACCGCTTGTCATAGGCATTCTTGACGAGCAGAAGCGGGCTCAAGCACACAAAGGCCAAGCTGGGGTTAACAGCGTGCTAGTTATCTCAAGGTGGCGGGTTAGGTTATCGCTTCAAGCAGAGATGGTATCGGGTGGTCAGGCAGTCTATATTTCGACGGATCTAGCCCCATCCTTGTCCACAACCTTCACATATACGCCCTTGAAGTCAATAGGCATCCGGGTCTCCAACTCGTGTAAACTCATCTTCAACAATTCGAGGCCCTCTTCCAATGTCATGTCAGGCCTGTAGTGCCTGTCAAACAACGACGTGCAGTAAAAAGCAGCGTATCCGTGGGCACCGTAAGGCAATTCAGTTTGCGTGCCCAAGTAGTCAATCCAGTTCAAATGAGGTTTGCTTGTCTTGGTATCGTAGCCGCCAATTAGCACATTGACCTGGTACGGTTTGCGGGACCTGATAGAAGTGGCAAGCTGGTTTCTCACGAACGACGCGGTGGCCTTGGGTGACAAGTCGTTATCGTTTTCTCTCATGGAGTACAATTGGATGTTGGCTTGGATGTATTCGGCAAACTGCACGGTGTCGCCCGACTCGCCAGTGTAGGCAATCAAGTTGTGCTTGTTGAGGAGCCTCGTTTTATCATCGTCTGCTTTCAAGACGGAGATTCCACGCATGGCTGCTTTAGACGTGGCTAAGATCGTGGCGTCCTGGACTCTGATTCCTAGTATGATATCCATGGTGGAGGTGTAGCGTGAGTCGCTGGTGGTGCTGTATAGGCCTTTTGCCACGAGGCGTGCGCGCGTCAAACTACCTTGAAAGATTACACACCTACACCTGAGATCTGTCTTGTATACTTGATACATGGACTCAAACGGGGTTTGGACGAATCTCCACTTGACGCAATGTTGGCTTCCGTCATTAACCTTCACATTTCATAAAGGAGGGGTCTCATTGACTGAAATCTTTAGCGGCTCTCGGCCGGGGCCATGTACGGCTCTTTTCCCTTCGCCACTGCTCGGTTGTGATGGGTGTGATGGGTCTGGTCATTCTAATCGTTCTAATCGTTCTAATCGTTCTAATCGTTCTAATCGTTCTAATCGTTCTAATCGTTCTAATCGTTCTAATCGTTCTATTCGTTCTATTCGTTCTAATCGTTCTAATCGTTCTAATCGTTCTATTCGTTCTATTCGTTCTATTCACTCATGATCGCTTCATTGCACATCTAAAACATCAAGCCACATGGCAGAGAGCTCAAGCTAACTTACTCTGAACAATCTCCGTAACCAACTTCACCAATGGGCTGTCTGCATTGCTCAATTGCCCGTTTAAGGCCAACTCCACATGCCTCTGTACAAGCTTTCCCGTGTAATCAACCTCAATGTTCACATTGTCGCCGAGCTCTTTCTGCGAAAGAATCACCTTCTCTTGCGAATAGCTGATGAGCATTATCAGGAACTCTTTGCGCCGGTAGTCCACGTGGGTGACGGTCAAAGAAGTGCCGTCAATGGCGATGAATCCCTTCTCCACAATGCAATTGATGTTTTCCTCATCTCTGAGCTTGAACGTGTATGCAATGGAATTGCCGTCCGGTTTTTTCCCAGTAATCTCTGCTATTGTGTCCACATGGCCCTGCACCACATGGCCTCCAAGCCGTACATCGCTGGTGACGGCCCTCTCCAAGTTGACTTTGCTTGTGGGAACAAGCTGGCCCAAATTGCTGCGACGGAGTGTTTCGGGGGCCACGCCGACCTTGAAATGGGTCTTGTCTGCGTCGAAGGCGGTTACCGTCAAGCATACGCCGTTAGTGCAGATGGAGTCGCCCACGTGGACATCCGTCAAGATCTCCAGACAATCGCCAATCACTAACGACACACCATTGCCTCCAGTTTCACTTGTGTCTAGCTGATGCACCTCGAGAACGGAGCCTATAGTCTCGATCAATCCCGTAAACATGTGGATGGTGTGAGATTCTCGACTAGCCGACACGCAGTTAAACGGGCGCGCCGCCGGCCTGTACGGCCATACAATAGCACGAGGGGCGCGGGGTCTGTGGGAGCAGCCTCGATTAGTGAAAATAGTGCTAATTTATCTACAAGATTGTGTCTTCTTGAAATTATTATAATATTACTTGCATTGCAAGTGCATATACATTTATAAATCTAAAATATTGCTCGGCAGAAAAATTAGCGCCTGAAGCTAGCCTCTAGTACCCAATGATGATGTCAACTGGGGACATCTCCCTTTCACTCGCAAAATTAGATCAACAAAGCGACACCGGCAGCAGCGGCAGCACCGAGCAAACCAGCACCGGCGAGTTGAACACCGGCAGAGTCTGGGGAGGTGGAAGAGTTACCGGAGGTACCGTTGGTACCGTTAGAAACGTTAGAGTGGTTGGCGGCAGACACAACAGAGACGGCGGTCAAGGCGAGAACAACAGTGGAGAATTGCATTGTGAATAGGTGTAGTGGATGGGAAAAAAATTTTTCACCGTGGGTTCGGGCCCTTTATATACCTCGCTCAGATAATTCCTGCATCAGTCGTTTCTTTTTTGTGCGATGGCAAGCGTATGCATCATATCTTATGCATACTCGAAAATTACCAAGATGGCGAACTTTCTGGAAATTTCTTTGCTCACGGGGTAGCCTGTTAGACAACCGGGGTGTTTTTTTCAGAATCCCACTGCTGTGTAGTCGAGTTTCCAGGACCCCCTACCCATGGGTCTTGCCACCGGGAAGTTTAGTTTTGAAAACTGTGGTTGACGCCTCCAAATTTCGCTCGCGAATTAGTACCAATTGCGGAAAAAATATTCCGCATTGGGAGTTAACGAGAAAAGTCACTGTACTTCATGCATTGGGCGGACAAACTGTAGGCTGTGCCCGGCTACAATTCTGCAACCGTCAGCAGTTTGGTCGGCGTAAATGTGACCAGCGTGTTTCGCAGAAGTATTCTGGCAGAGCACATCTATGCTTCTAAACGCCAAGCCTGTTTACCCGCCCGAAAAACCCCGTGTACTCCGAAAGAAATTGTGGTGACTCTTTACCGGCGCAAATACACGTGCCCGAGAAAATACGCTAATGGCATCCCTTATCTGCGGCGCTCCTGTACAAACGCGGTGCCAGCAACCAGTGTTTACATAAGTGCATACTCTGCGCGTGCCCCTTGCAGTGCTGAGTCTTTGAAGCCAAGTGCTAGGCAATACTGGGCGCTGTGGCTCGCAAAGCACGATTTTTAGAGTCGTGTATTGGTTGCGTAATTTATTTTCCGTAATTTTCAATAGTTTCTGCAGCCTTTCGTAATTAGCACTCTTGTTCTCCTCCAGCATTCACGGATGCCGCGAGACTTACACTGTTATGCTCCGCCCGCTTCGTAAATGCGGGCCAATTCCTCTAGCTTCTTCACCTCCTCCAGATAGTCCCAGTTGTGCACAAATTTCTCATTCATGAACAAGTCGCCCCAAAGGGCTTGGTTAGCCGTCGGCCCGTCAAGAAACTTGTCCAATACTGTGCTGTAGCTGGACAAGGACCCGAAAAAGAGTCTCAGCATTTGTTCCTCGTGGAACTTGGTGGTTTCCTTTGTCACCAAATATTCGCGTAGCAACCAACTGTTGTGGAGAAGCTGGCTATGGTCCTTTGCAGTGAGATCATCAAAACTTTTTAGTTCTTCGGGCGTCAACGACTTCAGATTGCCTCGCTTGGTTCCTTTTTGTTTCGTGAGCCACGCGTTTTTATCCGTTAGGTAGCCCAGCACAATGTCACCCTTCACCCATACCCTTAAGTTTTTAAGGAAATAGTTGTTTTGATGTGTGTTCGATATTAGCCCCTTGAGATGGTACTCATGGAATAGAATTGGTCCAAATTTCAACGGCACATGTGCCACTTCGTTCTGCACCACTGTTTTCACGAGCGGCGACAATTCGTCAAGCGATGAGAAATGTCGATTGCGGCAGTTGTATATCTTCTTCAATCTGTTCGCAGACGTTGTGTCCAATTCACCTGAATTGAAGGGTAACCGATGGTCGTATCTTTTGGGAGCTTCTTGTGACGACACTGATAACCCAGTGATGTCCACATACAACCCTGTTTGAATGTCGATAAATCTAGCATCGATGTTATTTTTGCCATTGCCAGAGTCTCGGTGAGTGATGCTGTTGCCAACATCGATGAAGTAAGCGCCCATGCCGCTAAATTTGGTTTCCTCCATTTTCACATCATCCCTATCGTAACCGATATTTTCAATCACTAGAGATTGGTTGAAGTTTTCTGCTAAACGATGGAGGTCTCGGATAGGCATTTGTACGTCTGTGTCGGCATCCCAGGGAAACGCCATGCCATTCCAGTACCAAGCCAACAAACTTCCATGAGCAATCCAAGTCACTATTCCGTTCAGCTGGCAGAAGTGCATGTAGTTTTTGAGGATTCGATGCAATACAATAACTTGCCTGTCTGAGTTTATGGTCAAGCCATTGTAGAATCGCCAATCGTGGTGATCTCCGTAAAGCCTGTCAATGTCTGAGTATAAGAACTTGGCCTCATTGAAGGATTTGTCTGGATCTGTATTTTGCAACGAGAACTGCAATGCCTCGATGTAGCTCCTTTGCATGTGCGTTATTCCTTCGCTCTTTTGCTCGAGCTCCTCGATCGTTTTCTCTGCATCCACCTCAAACCGAGATTCTTCGAGTTCGAGGAAGGTGTCACTAGTTTGGTGAGGTAAATCGGGGGCACGGGCTTGTAGAAGCGCCCTGTATGAATCCAAAACATCCAAGTGGCGGGAATTTTTGGTCCGGAGAACACTTTCCACCATGCCATTGTGCAAAAGAGACATGTTGACATCATTCTCCCGATTCAACAAGTCCACCTTGTATGAGCCTTTGCTGTTGGTGAGGAATACAAGGGCCGCCGGCGACCTAAAGTTTGAGTACAAGAAAGACTTGCCCAAAAGCTTTGCATTTTCCTTTTCTTGGGACATGGGAAACCGCGTGACATGAAAGCCCAAAGGGTGGTCTGGATCCTCCGTGCAGTAGTCCTTGACATCCAACCGAAGATCGTTATTGGCGAATTTCTCGTCCGCCAAGGAGAAGAGATGATTGCATGTTTCCTTCCTTCCCTTGGGGAGAAGGATGAACTTGTACAAGGCAGTAAAATCGAGCCAGTCTGACCAGTGGAAAGGCACGGGCTGGCCGGGGTTTTCTTTAATCCAATTAAGATATACTGCGATGGTAAAGCGTGGATCAAACGGCTGCACGAGGGGCTTCGCTTCAGATGGGTTGTCGGTGGAAAAGTACCCCGGCACCTCGATCAGGGTGGGAGGCACGTAATCGGGCTTCAAGAAATAAAAGGTCGGCAACGAGTCATCGTCGAATTTCTCCTTGATGATCTCCTTCAAATCCTTCTGGAACTCCGGGCTTCGGTCCAAGTGGAAGTCTGTCTCGATGAACTTCTTATAGATGGTACTGACATAGAGGTTTATCGAGTCCTTGTCGATCGTCCGGATATGGCCCAATGAAAGGCATATTGCCACGAACAACAACAATAGTAGTAATACCGCTCGTATAGTTTTTCGGATCCGGAACATCTTGGAATAAAGTGCTCACCTGGCGCTCTGGATAGAAATCCTCACTAGTTGATGCTGAGATAAGGGTTAGGATGACAGCACGCGGATGCAAGTGGTGGCCTCTACAAGGAAATTAGCGGTTGGGGGAAAGGGAAATTGCGGCTGGAGGTGGCGGCTGGAAAGAGAGGGTTGGAAAATAGCAGATGGAGAATGGAGCAGTAATAGTATGAAGTAGCCGACCTCTGTATGTGTCTATGGTGCAGTATGCATGAAACTGCACAAGAAAAATACAAAAAAAAATAGCAGAGAAGCCCTGTTCAGAGGAACAAATCATGATTCACGACCCGTCACTGGATGCAGCATGGGATCTCATGCAAAGAGGTGTTGCAGCGTTTACTCCTGCAAAGTCTGGTATCATGTGTACGTGTCCCGGCGAGTCTTCGAAGCTCAAAACGTTGACGTTGAGGCGAGAAACCAAGCGAGGGAGCACAGTAATGCCGAAAAAAGGAAAGTGCAGAAAAAAATCACGCCACACAGGCAAAGACAAGGGCTGCTCGAAAAAACTAGGCGAGCTTCAGGCAGCGGCCGAGTTGAGCTTCTCACGGTGAAGCTTTCAACGAGCTAGGCTAGAGCAGCTCGGACCAGTACTTACAACGGGGCCGAGGCCATATTTATGCAGGGTGCACAGCTGGATACAAGAGACCCGGTTTGTATGCATGACTGGACCGCGTTGCAAGTGAGACTGTGCATTTGTTGCCGTAACAAAACCTGTCTCTCGGCATTTGGCGCGGGGTGCAAGGTGCTCTTTTCGAGAAATGTGCAGGATGAATTTTCTTGGCTTTGGGGGAAAGGGCTCCAGACGTAGCTTCCTTCCATCGGGTTTATTACATCGCATCATAGCTGCAGCATCATTGAAGCGTCAGCTGGCTGCGCGAAGTCTTAAGTATTCGATATATTCCCTAAAGTACACGGCGTATCTATGATTGATAAAGAACTTACTCTTTGATGAGAATGGAGGCCGCACCCATACCCGTGCCAATACACATGGAGGTCAAGCCGATTTGGCCTGGCTTCAATAATGGCAAGATGGTGGCGTACTGCCTGGCACCGGTGCAACCCAAGGGGTGGCCTAATGCTATAGCTCCTCCGTTGATGTTCAACTTCTCCTTGGGGACTTTGCACGTCTCGGCAGAGTACAAGCACTGACCAGCGAAAGCTTCGTTGATCTCGAACACGTCGACGTCACTGACTGTCAAACCAGTCTTCTTCAACACGCTGGGAATGGCGACGGCAGGTCCAATCCCCATAATCTCGGGTGGCACTCCGACGGATTGACAAAGCACATACTTACCTTGGATCTTGTAGCCCTTCTTCTCGGCCAAGTCTCGTCTCATCAAAAGAACAGCAGCAGCTCCATCGGACACTTGCGATGCGTTACCAGCGTGGGTGGATCCGGTGGGCTTGAAAGCTGGCTTCAACTTGGCCAACTTCTGAGCAGTAACCCCCTCTCTAGGCCCCTCATCCGTGTCGACAGTGATTTTCTTCACCTCTCCCGCGCCTTCGTCATCGTCGTCATCGTCGTCCTCTTTGATGTACGATTCGATAGGTAAGATCTCCGACTTGAAGGCTCCGGAAGCTCTTGCATTGAAGGCTTTGGCGTAAGAGTCTGCGGCGAACTCGTCCTGCCTCTCTCTTGAGATGTTGAACTTCTCAGATACGTTCTCGCTGGTGATTCCCATGGGGATCAAGCATTTGGCGAACTCACTGTCGTCTTGCAATGCAGCGTCAACCTTTGGAATTGATTGTGGGCCATAGTTGCTGGACATTGACTCGACACCGGCACCAATGCCGCAGTCGATCTCGCCACACTTGATTTTGTTGGCAATGTCGGAAACTGCCATCAACCCCGACGAGCACTGTCTGTTGATTGCTACAAAGGCAGCGGTGTTGGGGATCCCTGCCGCAAGAGATGCCCCTCTGTGTTCCGAGGCGCCTGCCGCACGATTCAAGACATTACCGACGGCCACGTCTTCAATCAAGTTTGGGTCCACGCCGGTTTTCTTCAAGAAGGCCTCCAAGAATTTGGTCAAGATCCAATCGGACCCGACGTCCTTGAAGCTGCCCTTGCCACCTTTGGTCATGGCGGTTCGGTAGGCACCCACGATGACTACATCATCGGGTTTCTTTTCAAGAAGGGATTGCTTAGAAGATGGAGATAATTGGCCGGCCAACTGGTTTAATCTGTCCATATTGTGTGGGGATTTGTGGGAGGAATTTGGGTGGGGAATTTGGATGAAGAATCTGAATAAGGTATTTTTGTGTAGCTTATAGGATGAATACTAGCCTCAAATCCGGGGAGTACGCCATCTTATATAGTGGCGGAGCTGCATCCATCTGTCCCACTCCGCACTGCGCGGCCGCATGTATACCGAGGAAGTCAATCTGTTGGACACTACAACACGTGCGCCAGCCAAAGCCCCCCAAAAGAAGTAAGCAAAATACAAGCGTCTCTTGCTCTGTTTAAAGCCATTTCCAATATTTTGGAACTATACGCCTGAGTAGCCGGCTGGTAGCTGGGTTTCACAACTTGCAGTAGCGGTCGGTTATAATCATTGCGCTCACCTTCAACCGGTCGCTAGACATGTAGCAAGGATAAAGTGGCCCACCGGACGTGTCACGTGGACCAGAGGAATCCAAACAAGCTCCATTACTAAAAAATGCCACCTAGGTATTCTTCCTTTGCACATTCGATCCGTGAAAGCTATTCTGCCACGGCTTTAGGTACCCCGGATTCGCCGTTATCCGCGGGTGGAAAAGTCACATGGCCGCGGCACGAAAAACGCCACTGATTTCCGGGCCGAGAAAATCCTGGGGAAATTCGCACTTTCGCCGCTTCCTTTGCATGTGGTTCACAACTAGATAGCACACACTACTACATAGAGCAAGCGAGGTACAGAGGTCCTCTCTCTAGCCGGGGGTGCACATGATATACCACACATCTCCACGCCAAAAGTATCAAGCACACGCTTCGGGGATACGCTTGGCTAGCGATGTCTCTCTTGAAAAGTTCTGCCTTCGAAACAATCTGCCTTTCCAAAAGCGTTCTAGGACCAGAAGCTTCTCTTTGCGAGAAGACTTTGCCTGGATTGTTTCGTACCCATAGAAGAAACTTCATGGACAACCATGGCACTTTTTGTTTTACTGTTCGTCTAACTGTCCATGGCTATCGGCCTAACTATCTATTACTGCCGATGACACTGTTCGTGTGAATAACTATGACTATCCGTAACCATCCGTGTAGCTGTCCATGACTATCTGTCTAACCATATGTGTAAACATTAATTTAGATGCCCAAGGCTGTCCTTCTAACTATCCTTGACTATCCTAACTATCCATGATTGCCCATGATTGCCCATGACTGCCCATGACAATCAAAACACCCTAGTCCTCTACCTCGAACGAGAAGATTCCAATGCACGGCTCAATGGTATCAGGCCGTCCCTCCGGACATGCACCCATAAATATTAGCGAGGGGCTCGCTGTTTTTTTTTCATTCTCCGAAAGCAGGTCGGCAATGTCCTCCTCCTTTGTGGCACTGATGGCCTCTATTGCAGTAAAGTCGATCCGAAGTTTACCTTCGTTGTCGTCCGTCACCACAAGCATCTTATACTTTTTGTTGCGTAGGTCGGCACTGTCATTGTAGTGGATCATGCCCCGAGAACTGCCAGAGATCAAGCCCATGGTGGACCCAATGCCCATGATATTGGTGTCCCTGATTTTGATGTACACACCACTGAGACCAAATGGAGAGCAGTGTATTTCCAAGTCACATTCGTTGGCGTAGTTGAATTCAAGGTCCTTGTTCACCTCCATGTTGGTCCCCTTCAAAAAGGAAGCATCGCGCCTCAAGCCTCAACTCAAGCGGACCACGTGACTTGCGTGCTTACGGTGTGTTGATCAGAATGACACACAGAAAGACAACCTCCGAGTGCCCCGAATAACAGCAAAGGCTTGAAAATAGACACCTCTCGAAGCCAAGCATATCTGTTCAAATGGACAGTGGACAGATGAACCAATGCTGCAAGACATTCAGTGATATAAATAGGCGGAAAGAGGAAGGGATGACGCTGAGTCATCTGCACCTTAGCCCTCAATAAAATTTATAAATCGACGGTTGCCGTTGTGGTGAGAACGGCATCGAGACAAAAAGGTCATTGTTGTGACCCTACACTAGATAGACGTAGATATAAACATTCATGAGATAGTGAGCAGGGTTTCATGTTGCACTGTGAGATACATCCGTACATCACAGTACAGAGATGCTGATGCATGGGAGGTACGACCCGTACCTCAGGAGTG